>JZKD02S1625353.1:125553-143134 GCA_000966675.3 Picea glauca
TGTGCATCCTACCCCTTTCTGTGTCAAATGCAGACAACAACCTATGCTGTGCAGTGGACGACTGCTTCCGAAACTGAGCGTAAGTACTGCTGGTAAGGGTCTGGTTTCTTTTCTTAATTAGCTCATACTTCTCAAAAATGCTCAACTTAGGCCCAGTCTTGCCTTGCTAAGTGTCCAATGGGGAGTCTGTAGATTTCTTCGGCACAACTGGGGTGATTTCCTTATACAAGCTTGACCCGAAGGGTGGAATGACAGACTTAGTCACTGTGGTAGGTGGGGCCTCTTTCTCATCAGTAGGGCTGGGAACTGTGGCTGTCTTGGGCCTCTTAGTATTGAACTGGAACTCTTCAGATGACACCTCTGTGACAGGCGGAGATGATTCTTGTTGAGGCCTTTTTTCCTTAGGTACTTGTGGTGTGGAAGTTGGTGGCACAGTGGTAGGGGGAACCTGCTGTTCCACTTCAATCAAGGTGTCAGGCACTCACACCGTCTGATTAGCGTATTTCTCAATCTCGGGCTTAGCTTCGTGAACATACGGGATATTTTTGTTCTTCAACCGCATTTCTGAGATGATCCCGTATGGATCATAGTGCCATGGGAAGATTAAGAAAAACTTCATCTCTTTCAGCATCTGGTCAACTTCTTCCCTGGCGCCTCGACTGTTGCAGATGAAAGAGCCAATCTTCCCCTTGATCCGAAGTTGCTGCTTCTTCTTTAATGCTATGAAATGGATATCATCAGAATTCATAATTTTTCTTATGTACTCTAAAACAAAAATTCTTACTGGCACATATTTGGGCAACTTGTAGGGTGCCAACTCGCACCCAAATACTCTGATCTCGGTGTGGTTCTGATACAAGTGCCAGTCCCCGGTCTTTGTATTCTCCGAGAGATGCAGAATTCTCTGGACTTCGTCGTTGATGTGAGGCTTGGGCCTGCCGCTCAACATGCTTACCATAGGGTGGTAGAATAGATCAATGAATGCTTTGAAGCTGTACTCTGTGGAATTATGCTTCAACAAAGAGGTCCATGCTGTGACTGGCTGAGGCCTGTCATCTGCGTCCATTTTCTGCATGGAGAAACTAAATTTATTTGCTTGGAAGTAGATAAACATGTAGGCCAATATTGATGAGTATCTGAACATGCCTTCTGTGCCAAAATTCACGAACTGTTCGTGAATATTTTCTGCCAAGAAGGTGCTGAAATCAAATTGGGTGGTGGGCTTTTCATCATTGGAAAAAATGGATAGAAAACCCAGAATGGGCTCATCTATCCACTGGTCGAAATAGTACCCCAGGAGGGCACAAAGGGAGGAAATGATTTGGTTTCCCTTGGTGGAGAACATGGATGACGGGTAAGGGGGATTTGTGGAAGGAAATTGAGTGGAGGTGGGAAGGAAAAGCTCGAAAATTTGAGCTCTCTGGGGAAAAGTCATTTTCTGGTATAACTCATTAAGGATTTCTAGGTTGAAAGGGGATGCAGATTCAACATGGGGAATTTGCATCATCTGGTCTATGTCTTCGGGAGTGATGAGGAACAGGGTGTCTCTAGATGAAGATATGATGGCTCTCTGTTCAGGGATGTAGTGAGCTTGGCATTTAAGTGCAAATTCGGGAAAATGATGGATTTGGGGAAAAAGGTACAGGGGTAAATTGGACTCCCAGAGTCCAATTTCATCGCTCTGGTCTAGGAAAACCTCCCGGAGCCATGACTGGAGGTCTGAAAAATCGAAATCACACTTGGTATCAATGATCAATCTGTCTTTGTCAACCAATGGGATTTTGTCCAGGTCGACAGGAGGTGGGAGAAAAGGATTCTCCTCTCCTTCTGCTTGTCTTGGCTTTTACGCCATCTCTGCAACAGTACCTACGAATAACACGGAGTTAGTGGGGTCGATTGACTGTGGATGAAGGCGACGAGAATGTAATGGAGGATTAAGAGGTAATCTGGTGCGATGGATGAATAGTGAGTGAAGGGGGAATAACGGTAGTTTTATTTAAAACTTGGGTCGGTCGGGCACGGGAGAAAGGTCAGTAGGATAACGTGTATGTTATTCAGTAATAAATGGACAATGGGCCACTTGGGGGTGCGATGGCAGCTGACGGTGGCCAAAACATACGGCCGAGTGACATGGCAGCTAGGGATTGGGGGTGAAAGTCCAAATAAGGGGCTGGGCATGAGTGCAAAGAGGTAGGGGAGTGACAACGGGGACTGACAGTAGTTATGGGATTTGACATAACTCGGGAGCAAGTGGAACCAGTGGAAAATGACGTCCCTGAGTGATGGGGGCTATCAGATAGCAGATGGTGATGGGACTTCGGGACCAATAGGCTGACGCCACGTATGACCAGGGGCCCACCAAAAGGGAAAAACCATTCCGGACCCCCCCCTCGGTTAAAAGCAGATCATCAGGGGGGTCCGAAAACCAATTAGAGCCGTTGATATGCACGCCCTCTTCCTGGCCACAGATCTTAGCGCATCGTTTATCATTCATTCCAGACCTCCCCCCCTCCATTAAAGGCAGAACGGATGGGGGGGGTTCAGAATCCAATCTGGATCATGGATTTGAGCGCTGGTTCCTGGACCGTCCAGATCTGCGCGATTCTTATCACTGATTCCAGNNNAGAACGGTCGGGGGGGTCTGGAAAGCTCTGTGCATCGTAGATCTGAGCGCCATGACCTGGGCTGTCAAAAGGTGTAGGGAACATAAAAGGGGAGCATAAAACCCATGTGCTGAGATAACTTAGGATAAAATCAATTTTATAATTTTTTCTCAGACTTATCAAATAGACACCACCATGGGGCTTCGACCAAACTATTCTTTAGGCATTTGTGACATGGTGCAACCTTTACATCGAGCTGGCTTTATTGGAATGAAACAATGAAACAACTAACCTATCTTCCTATGACAATTAACCCAGATTAAACTATTGGGTTAAGAAATTACTCTACCCTAGGGCTATCTGACCAGGATTAGACAGTCTGGTCAAATTTATTCACTAATCTAACCTAGACACTTTGGCTAAGATTAAACTGTTTAGCCAAATCATTTACTACCCTGTCAACATCAAATTTAAAAGAACTTGGCCATGCTTGAGAGGTATGGCCAAGTTACTGTTATTGCATGGGGCTTTTATTTCAATTCTTTTATGCCCTCTTTTCTTTTCTTTTCTTTTTTCTTTTTCTTTTCTTTTTGAATTATTTGCAGAATGAGAAATCATTTGTCAACAAAAACACTAGAGACAGATAATATCTCAGTCACCAGTTGATTCCCATAATTTATGGGTTTGATAACACCTTGTTGTTGCTGAGATCAAGAAGAATCCCTCTCATGGCATCATGATCTAGCTAGGGGGTGTCCAATTGAGGAATACTCCAAGAAAAACTATGCCTATGGTTGGGTGGAAAAGGGAACCACTTTCAACAGTTTCCCACTAAATTCCAAAGCTTTAAATAAGTGTGACTATGAGTTTGATTTTACCTTGAATTTTCTTTTTTGTAACATGTAATTGTCAAGTTAAATGATGGTATGATTGTTTATCTCATTGAATGGTAGAGTTTGTGGTTCTGATGGCCTAACGGTCTGGGAAGTTTGAAGTAGAAGTTAAATATCATGTTTTGTCAATAACTTATTGTTTAATCATATTTAGCAAAGGAACCTATGAGTAATGGGTTCGGAAGGAATTGGGGTAGAAGGAGAGATGGCCTTTGTTTGAACCTATATATGTGATAATATCCCTAATGGACAGACCCAGGGATCAAATTCACAAATCCAGAGTCAGGACAAACTCTGCAAGATGGTCCCGAACTTGTCAATCCCTCAATATTTTCTTCCCTGCTATAGATTCCAAGTTCTGTAGGTGAAAGAATTTTCCTTCAAACTATTCTTCTGAGTGACCACGAGCTCAAGTCTGTGGGATTGACCAAATCTCATACATGATTCAAGAGCGTCGCTCTCGGGGCTTGTTGATTCCCATATGATCAGGACCTGGAACCTCTTGCTCTGCCCAAAAGGAGCTAAGCCTCCAGGATTCAGGACATCGAAGGTCCAAGACTTTGGGACATTGGAACCTTACAACATCCACTTTTTCCAAAGGTAACCTGTTGGAACGGTGACCGAACGGTTTGATCGACAACTGGCGGTCCCGTAACCATTATCATGGTGTCCACCTTATCATTAAAAACCTACCAGATTTTGACCGCGAGTATTCCCTTCATCGTTGATCGTGATCATAGATCAATGGCGTGATCCTCGTCCTTGTCCTCCTATGGGGTTCAACGGTGAGGATGCTACCCAAAAATACTACTTGATCGGATGACTGGCGGGAGTTCATGACTCTTGTAAGCTCCCAAACTTTCAACCTTCCGAAATGTTATCGGCTGAAGTGGTCATGAGAGAGTGGCTACCTTTTTCTCTCAGTTATTACATGTTCTTATTCTATCCTTCTACTACCCTCGATCAAGAGGTCGAGAAGGATCCCGAAGGATCTCAGATTGATGGTCCACGAAACTTCAAGGATTCTGGGACTTCGGGACTTTGCGATAGAACGCAACCTAAGATTTAGACCGAAGATCGGAGATTAATTAATCAACGGGATTAAATAAATCCTGTGATAAACCTTAAGTTAAGTAAGGGTGTGGGACCCTCTTCAGGAGTTCGAAACTTCGAAATTTCAGGACTCTGAGGTTCCGGGAGATTGAGGATAACAAGGTGTGGTGAACACTAAAGCACCGAAGTGTCGAAATTCCCTCACTAAAGTGTCGAGCCATGATTGAGTGGGCCCACATACATCATGGTGGTGTGACGTGATCATGCAGGTTCACATGGTGTCGTGGCATGGTACGTGAGTCAAGGTGGGACCCACTTTCCCTTTGCCAACTTTAGGCTATGGGTAAAGTGTAGGTGGATTCTGACCGTTAGACCTAATAGTTGAGAAGACTCCACCATAGATCCTGGAGTGGTGAAAGACTTCATGTCTTTAGGAAGTTGTATACCTACGTATGAATGTCGAAGGGTTGAAGGCTCGATATCCGCGTAGACCGGGAGGTACTCCCTACAACCAATGACCAAGCCATCGCCAGGGGTGGTGACCCAGGTCACGACAATGCCATTTCAGATGGTACGGGGGGAAGTAAATCCATTTGGATGCCATGTGGAAAATGGGATGGCCACTAGTTAATGACATCTTGAAAACTTCGGAGGACCATAAATTTTAAACCATAGCTCAAGTTCATATGAGGTTATAGTTGTTGGAAATATCTTGGTGAGCATAAGGCGATAACAACCTTATTCAAAGGATTTAGGGAGATGTAGGAAAGATAAAATTGATGCCCCATCCCTTAAAAGGATACTTAGGGGTTGAGTGTGTGACAGATTGGTATCGGAGCATGAAACAACACTTGGCCTGCTTGGGCTCATGAAAGAGCAGAGCACACTTTAATAGAAAAAAAATTAAGGGGAAAGGCACTCTACCATACCCACCTGTAAGATATTATTTAAGATTTACTACTGAAAAGAGTGAGACCTTCTGCTATTTACAGGTTATGAATCTGAACTGCATATTGTTGTTATATGTGGAATAATGAAGCTATTTTTTCCTTACAAAAATTGCATGTGTTGTTCATAAATTGGTAGATAATTAACCAATAGGAAATGTTGTTATCAAAACTCAAATAGTTAGTTGAAAGCAAGGAAAAATACAATGTAAAGAATGGTGACCTACCATGAGTTGGGGGAAATCTCCCACAATAGAGAAGAAGAATATGATGAGAGGAGGGTGGTGGAAACCCCTCCCGACTTACCTGAAATGGTAAGAAGCCTCATGGAATAATTACAAAGTTGTAAGGCAGACAATGAAAGGCTGATAAAATAACATGAAAAAAAATTTGAAATTAATGCAGTCCTACTACAAATCCTATCAGATATACAAAGGCAGTTGCAACATGGGCCAATAACCAGTAATGTGGATAGATATGATACTAAGAAAACCCAAAGTCCACCCGAGATACAAAAGCATGGTCTTGAAAGTAGCCAAACAAGGAGAAGAACCTTAAACAGGGCCCAACATGGAACCAAGAGGCATGTTGATGTCAAGGGCTCAACTAAAGAATCCTCTAGTGAGGGAACCAACAACCCCAAGGAATTGTCTAGTAGTGAGACTAGTTTACCCTCTCATAGGAGAAGAAAGAGGAGGAAACATTCCAAAATCAATGAACCTAAAGATTTTAAAAAGGCCAAACCACCCACTTTCGATGGAGAGATTAAGAAGGGGGAAGAAGTAGAATCTTGGCTAATCAACGTAAAGAAGTACTTTAGAGTCCATGACTACTCTAAGAACTTAAAGGCTTGAATAACCATCTTTAACTTGAATGGAAAGGACTCCATCTGGTGGGAGGAACTTAGAAATGTGAAAGTAATTTGTGAGAAGGAATTGTCATGGAAGCAATTTGAAAAATATTTTAAGAAAAAGTATCTATATGAAAGGTACTATGATGAAAGGACTAAGGATTTATATGAACTCAAACTGGGACATCTCACCATTGATGAATATATAAAAAAATTCCTCGAGTTGTTGAGGTGTGTGCCTTACATAAATGATGAAAAGGTGAAGATGCAATGATTCATTAGCGGGTTGCCTCAATCCTATTGAGACATAATTAATTTTGATGAACCCAAGACCTTAGAAGACACCATTAGGAAGGAAAGGTACTTCTATGAGCAATTCAAGCACAAGGCAAAACCTCCTAAGGATTGGAAAAATAAGAGAAAATTGGGATTCAAGAAGAAGGGTTTTAAACCCTCAATATTTAAGAACCATGGGAAAGGATCTAAGATGAGCCTTCCTACTAAAAGTGTGTATCGGTAGAATTTTCCATCTCCAAGTGGAAATAAACCCTTTGGACCCATCCCAGGAAATACTAACCATAAAAGGAGAGAACCTTTGAAATGTCAGGGATGCAGAGACGAACATTTGCTGAGGGAATTCCTCCATAGACAACAAGAAAATAGGAGTTTCTATAACACTCGGGAAGCTACCAAAGTCAATGATGTGGCTAGGATCATGCCACATATTTATCCAGCCCCAGATAATTGACAAGCGGATCACCAAGCTTTAGTGGTAGAGATGGAAGGTATGATTTCCAACAATCCTGTTTCTATTTTGATTGATTCCAGTTCTAATCTGAGTTATGTGGCCCCTCAAACTGTTGAGAAATGTAAATTGTAGCCAGTGAAACATGCTAAATCATGGCTGGTGCAACTAGCCACTGGAACAAAAATAAAGATAAAAGAGGTCCTACCAACATGCCAACTTATTGTGAATGGGCTAGCCACCCAAACAACTCTAAACATATTCCCTTTAGGATCTTATGACATGCTACTTGGCATGGAGTGGTTGGATTCCCATAAAGACAAGTTAGATTGTTACAATAAAGCATTGGAGTGTGAAGATGAGGAAGGGAGGAAAAGAACCCTACAAGGAATTCAAAATCTTGCCTCAGTGAGACAAATATCAACACTTCAAGTGAAGAAGTATTGTGGAAAAGGATGTCCTTTGTATGCAGTACAAGTGTTGAAATATTTTGAGGACAATAAACCAATCCTAGAGAACCATCCTATATTAAGAGAATATAAATATGTATTTTCAGAAGAGGTAACAGGTCTAACTCCAATAAAAGATATTGATTTTTCAATATAACTTGTAACTGAGGCATTGTCGATGTATAGACCACCCTATAGAATGAGTACACCAGAGCTACTTGAGCTCAAACTACAACTGAAGGAGATGCTGGGAAAATGTTATATTTGGCCTAGTGTGTCTCCTTGGGGAGCACCAACTTTGTTTGTAAAGAATAAGGATGACACCCTCAAGTTGTGCATAGACTATAGACAACTCAAAAAGATGAACGTTAAGAATAAGTATCCCTTGTCGAGAAATGATGACCTGTTTGACCAACTGAGGGGTGCTACAATATTTTCTGATATAGATTTAAGGTCAAGGTACCATCAAGTACAAATTAAGGATGATTACATACATAAAAAAACATTTAGAAAAAGATATGGGCACTATGAATTCGTGGTGGTGCCATTTGGGATTACCAATGCACCAACCACCTTTATGTGCCTAATGAATAATGTACTCAAAAAATTATTGGAAAGATTTGTGTTGGTTTTCATAGATGAAATTTTGATCTATTCCAAGCATAGAGAAGAGCATGAAGAACACCTCAAGTCAGTGCCTCAAGTGCTGAGAGAACACAAGCTCTATGTAAAGTTTAGTAAGTGTGACTTCTTCCAAAAACAAGTCCACTACTTAGGCCATGTCATCACCGAGGAAGGAGTGGAAGTTGAGAAAAACAAGATCAAATCCATCATGCATTGGCCTACACAAAATGATGTCTATGATATCAGATCCTTTATGGGCCTAGTAGGGTACTATAGGAGGTTCACAAAGGGTTTTTCCAAGTTTGGTTATCCAATCATCTCCCTTCAGTAAAAGGGAGTTAGATTCATTTGGACAACAAAGTGTGAAGAGATTTTTTAGCAACTGAAACACCTTTTATCCAATGCACATGTGCTAAAGATTGTAGACCCAAACAAGTATTTCCTTGTGTGTATAGATGTCTGGAAGGAAGGACTCAGAGGAGTCCTCATGCAATAAGGGCATGTGATTTGATATGAGTCCATAAAATTGAATGAGCATGAAATCAATTATGTGACACATGATTTGGAATTGGCTGCCATAGTACATGCTTTACAAATGTGGAGGCATTACCTCCTAGGAAGAAGATTTGTACTTATGACAGAGCACAGTGGACTGAGATATTTGTTCGACCAACCCAAACTCAATGCTAGATAGGCTAGGTGGATGGCCCTCCTTAGTGCCCTTAGTAGAAGTATTAAAATGATTCACTTGGCAGCTGTAAGCACCTTTGAACCAGACATCAATGAAAGAGTTAGAAGTGCACAAGAACCAGATGCATTTTTCAAAATTGTGAAATCATTCCTAGAGCAAGAGCCCATAGGGATGAAGTATGAGGGCTATCAATTGTTGAATGATGGCCTGCTAACTTAAAAAGGTAGGTTGTATATTCCAAATTGTGATGACTTGAAGAGGTTGATAATGGATGAACTACATAAGACACCATAAACTGGTCACCCTGGTTATCAAAAAATGGTCACAACCACCAAGAAACTATTTTACTGGCCAAGGATGAAAAAGAACATAGCCAACTACTTGGATAAATGCTTAGAATGTCAGTAGGTTAAGGTCAATCACTTGCATCCCCTACCAATTCTAGAGTGGAAATGGGAAACCATCTCCATGGATTTTATCAACAGATTGCTTAAATCAACCAAGCATAATGATGCCATTATGGTAGTTGTGGATAAGTTGAGAAAGGATGCCCATTTTATCCCTGTAAAATAAAATTGTAAGGAAATATATATTTCCAACATCTTCATGAAATAAATATTTAGACTGCATGGCATGCCTAAGGAAATCAAATCAGACAAAGATATCAAATTTACTTCAAATTTTTGGAAATATTTGTTTGTTGATTTTGAAACTAAATTTCTATTTAGTACAACATATCACCCTCAAACTGATAGACAAAGAGATAGGGTAAATAAAGTATTAGAGGACATGTTAAGGATGCATATTGCATCAGCCCAAGTTGGAAGACTACCTACCACTGATAGAATTTGCTTATAACAATGGCTATCATGACTCATTGAAGATGATCCCTTTTGAGGCTCTCTATGGTAGACAATGTAACATTCCAATCAACTGGAATAACCTAGTAGACAAATTAACCCTTGGGCCAGAACTATTAAAATAAATGGAACAACATGCAGTTCGAATAACACAGAATCTGAAGATAGCTCAGGACATGAAGAAGATCTATGCATAAAAAATTAGGACTCCTAGAGAGAGCTCAATGTAGGGTATCATGTGTATATTCAAATCAAATGAAGAAGAAGTTCCTTGAGAATGGGAACTTGTGCCAAGATGAAACCTTGGTTTTTTGGACCCTTTGAAATTATGGACAAAGTGGGAACTGTAGCATATAGATTAGCACTTCCTCCTACAATGAAAGCACATACTGTTTTCCATGTTTCATTATTGAAGAAATATGTACATGATTCCAATCATATAATTGACTGGTATGTGATCTAGGTGGAACCAGAGGGATAATTCCTACCAGAACCACACTGCATACTAGACAGGAAGGAGACTTCACTTAGAAACAAAACCATTTCCCAGGTCAAGGTGCAATAGAAACACTTTGGCCTAGATGAAACTACATATGAATTGAAGGATGCCTAAAATAGGCATACCCATTTTTGTTCATTGATATGCATAAAAACCACAATGACAGGTAGAAAACCGGGGCAGTCTTCCTTTTAAGGGGGGAGGGGATTTTAAAACCCCGGTTTCCTCCAAATTGTAAATATTAATATTTCTGTGAACACAACTATAGACAGATCTGCCATATGAATGTTGGACAAACAGTGAACCCTTCCATAGAAATTATTGTATATATTTTTGTTATTAAATGAAAGGAAATTAGTGGTATGACTTATGAAATAGGGTTTCCAGATAGATCATGATGCATGAGAAGGGATGGTAGGGGAACTGATAATGGTGAGATGACCCCTTCCAGGTCGGTACCCTGCTAGATATAAATGCGCAGCTCCAAAACAATATTCTGTCCCAAAAAAAACTTAATCACCAGTCAGAATGGTAGTTGGGAAGTACTCCCTCAAGATTCAATGATGGAGATGGCCAGAGTACCATCTACAACTTCCTATCCCGACCCACAAAATATTTTTGGGCAAGAAAAGAAAAGAGAGGAAAACTTGTGGGCAAAGGGAAGAAATCATAGAGAGAAGACACACAAATGGTCTGGGGGGCCCAATAGAGAATAAAAAGAGCACACATGGCTCTCTGGTTCTGAGAAAGAGATCTATGAATAAACTATTATGGTTATAGGAGTGCTTGGAAAATGTTTTCTAATCAATATGATAAACATAGTGGCAATGATTTAGTAAGTAATCACAATAGACTCACTTACTTGGTGGATAGAAAACTGGACTGCTAGGTTCCCATGGAAAAAGGAGAGTAACCTTTGTCCCTTTCTATTGATGAGATCAAGAAGAATCCCTCTCATGGCATCATGATCTAGCTAGGGGGTGGTCAGTTGAGGAATACTCCAAGAAACGTTGTGCCTATGGTTGGGTGGAAAAAGGAACCCCTTTCAACAATTTCCCACTAAATTCCAAAGCTTCAGATAAGTGTGACTCTAAGTTTTATTTTACCTTGATTGTTTTGTTATACGATGTAATTATTGAGTTAAATGATGGCATGTTTGTTTATCTCATTGAATGATAGAGTTTGTGGTTATGATGGCCTAGTGGTCTGGGAAGTTTGAAGTAGAATTTAAATCTCTCTGTCAATAGCTTCTTGTTTAATCATATTTAATAAATGAACTTGGGAATAATGAGTTTAAAAAGAATTGGGGTAGAAGGCGATATTGCCTTTGTTTGAACCTGTATATCCACTAATATCCCCAATGGAATGACCTAGGGATCAAATTCACAAAGCTAAAGTCAGAACTAACTCTACAAGACAGTCCCAAACTCATCAATCCCTCACGATTTCCTTCCCTGCTATAGATTTTGAGTTATGTAGGAGAAAGACGTTTCCTTCAAACTATTATTCCAAGTGACCATGGGCTCAAATCCATGGGCTCGACGAAAACTTAGACACAATTTGAGATCATCGCTCTTAAGGCTTGTCGAGTCCCATATGATCTGGACCTGGAACCTCTCTCTATGCCCAAAAGGAGCTAAGCCTCTAGGCTTCAGAACTTCAGAGGTCTAGGAATTTGGAGGTCTGAGACTTCGAGACATTGAAACCTCACAACATCCACTTTTACCAAAGGCAACCTGTTGGAATGGTGATTGAACAATTGGACCGACAAATGGTGGTCCCGTAACCATTATCATGGTGTCCACCTTATTGTTAAACACCTACCAGCTTTTGATCATGAGTATTCCCTCCATCGTTGATCATGATCACAAATCAATGGCATGATCCTCGTCCTTGTCCTCCTATGGGTTCAACGGTGAGGATGCTACCCAAAAATTCCACTTGATCGAACGAGTGGCAGGTTCATGGATCCGTGACTTCGCAACTCTTACATGCCGAAGTGGTCACGAGAGAGTGGCTACCTTTTTCTACCAGTTATTACATCCAGTTATTCTATCCTTCCACTACCCTCGATCAAACGGTCGAGAAGGATCTTGAAGGATCTCAGATTGACAACCCACGAAACTTCAGGGATTCTGGGGCCTTGGGACTTCAGGAGTTTGCGATAGAACGCAACCTAAGATTTGGCTTGAAGAATGAAGATTAATTACTCAGTGAGATTAAATAAATCTCGTGATAAACCTCTTGATAATTACGGGTGTGGGACCCTCTTCGGGAGTCCTAAACTTCGGAGCTTCAAGACTTCGAGGCTCCGGGAGATTGAAGATAGGGGGGTGTGGTGAACACCAAAGCGCCAAAGTGCCAAAACTCCCTCGCTGAAGTGTCAAGCCCTGATTAAGTGGGCCTATGTACATCATGGTGGTGTGACATGATTTGGCAGGTCCACATGGCATCATGGCATGGGGTGCGAGTCAAGGTGGGACCCACTTTACCCTTGCCATTAGACCTAACTATTAATAGGACTCCACCATAGATCCTGGAGTGGTGAGAGACTTCGAACAATATTACCAACTTAACGAGAACTTTGTTGACTTCTCTTTTTTTAAGGGTCTCATTTTTTACCACGTTTTGAGAAATGGTGTTACCGGTAGCACCCCTTTTCATTTTGAGGTGTTTTTTTGATATTTTAAATCTTCTTATCTATAACGGATCCACATTTTGTTTCTATAATGCTTGTTTTTGAACTATTTTCAAATTTTCCTAAATCAATTTTTTAGTTTTGTTTTTTAAATGCTTGTTTTTCTAACTATTTTTGAAATTTTTCTAAATCATTTTTATTTTTATTTTTTATCAATGTTTATTTTTTATGATTTTTAATGATACTAAAATTTTTATATATCATTTACGTTTTTGAAATTAATATTTTTCATACAATTATGTCTCATTATTTAATTCATGGTGCCATAGTTTTTAAATATAGTGTAAAATTGTATTTTCAACACACTTTTTATTTTTTCTTCAATACATAGCAAATAATTGTAGCTAAATAGCACTATTTTTAAATATTTAGCAAAAAACATACATTTCAAAGCAATTTATAACAAAAAACCTATACATTTTGGAAGCTTTCCACTACAAATAACATGTCAAATAAAGCATTTTTTATAGACAAAATTGAACAAAAAAAATGGAAAATAATATTTTTTTTTTGATATTTTAATAGATTTACAGTAAAAAACTGACAACATTAAATGCCATTTTCTCTAGAATATTAAATCACATAAAAATAAAAGTAAAAAAAAATAAAATAAAAAATATTCATCATAAAACAACAATATATGCATATTTATTCTGATTTTAAAATCTAAAAGTCAAAACATTACAATTATAACTCATCAAAAATTTTCAAAATTCAGCATTGTCTTCAAGGGCATCCTAAAACTAATCGACAATGTCATGTATCTCAAATTCATCATTCTCAACAGACACATCATCATTTTCTTGGACATCATTCTGTGCTTACATTGGCTCATTTGGCTCATGTTGCTCTTCCATTGAGTTATTAATATCCACAAGTTCTCCAAAGTGATCTTATCCAAGCAGACCTCCTAATGGTACTTGAGGTTCCTGTGATATTTTTTCCACCTTTGATTCATTAAAAACTCCTTTCCTCAAGCCAACTTCCTTCATTTCATCTGGAAGAGCTCAAATAACATTAATTCTTTGTTGAATAAAATCGGATTGTAGTGCGTCACTTTCAATGGCTATGCAATTCCTTCCTTTTTGTAAGCATCATGCTAATGTTGTACCTAATCACCAAATACAAAATAAATAATTAAAGTAAATAATGTAAAACAACATAAATTAAAAATAATAAAGAGTGAAGTATGATTTCATAAATGTTATATCATAAATCTTACCTGAACCTGAGAACAAATCCAAAACCCAATCTCCTTCATTTGAAAATGTATCTATAAGATAATTAATTAACATTTGTGGCTTTTGATAAATGTTAGCGATCTCTCCTTTGAAATCCTTTTCCTCATATGTTATCTTTCTAGCCACAACATTGTAAACCAATAAACTACTAGGCTTCTTTCCATCCTTTACATTGTAAAAAATAAAATCATAAGTATCATCTTTTGTCCCACTTGCAAGATGTATACTTTCAATATCACGTGTAAATGGTTCACTATTGGAGCTATGAATGTAATATCCCTCGGTAGTGCCACAGTTATATTATGAATTGTAAATCATGTTTATAAATTGTAAATCATGTTTTGTAGGCTGGTGAGCCGAGTATTGATAAGCTAGTGGGCTTATGTGTTTATTAGGCTGGAGAGCCTAAGTGTTAAAGGCAAGGAGTTTGTTTTTGTATATGTAATTATGTAGAACATTAATAAAGATTAAACATCACTAGGTGTAGATTGACCACAAAGAAAGAGTGATGGGGGACTAAGCTTCCAAAAGGTGGGTAAGGGAAAGGGGGCTGAAAGGTTGGAAAAAGGGGCTAAGATTAGGGGCTTAAGTCCTTGGGAATAATAATTTATTATTATTCCAAAGCTGTGTGACAAACATGTTTTTATCCTAAGTTCTGGGAGAGGCAATGCATGCAGCTCCAACGTGTGAAAAAAAGGGAACACATACTTGATGGAGGGCATGGAGCTTCATGTGCGACATGTGTCAACCCATGCACATGCAATTTAACCCAATAATTGAACCCTGATGGGGGTTCGTCCTCCATTCTTGTGTCCACTGTCTAAACAATGTTACTTCTGCATCTGATCTCTGCATGCATACCCTCATGCAGCTCTTAAACCCGAAGCCTGTGATGTTTTCTTGAGAAGCCGATACACCCCCTGTCTAAACCGTTGAGTCTGTGTTCGACCTCTGCGTGGCTTGCTTGTCACGCATCCTGAAACCGGTGTTACCTGAACCATGCTGTGTCTTAGTGGCCTGTTGCCATTTTTTGAACGTCCACACCCAATTTTCCTGTTGTTGCTGTCACCCATGAGTTAACCAAAAGATGATGCTGTTGCTTTTATATTGAACTTGCAGGAATTGAGTTGAAAACTGTATGAAGAACCAGGTTGTCAGGCCCATGGTAGAAGAGGTAGGTTTTCAGTCCTATGAGCAGCTCTCTCTAGGTGAGAGAGTTTGTTGGGAAGTGGTTTTCTCCCAGAGAGAGTCCAATACTAGCTATGGAGCTCTAAGAATTTTTGATCCGTCCTGTTGCCAAGACCCAGAGAGAGAGGTGAAACATCGACAGACTGTGTTTGTGAATGTGTATACTTCCGGGTGGAACAGGCATGTGGGGAATGAGATTCCATGAGTAGTGGGCGTAAGAAGGCTCCTGGAGAGAATCCTTCCGATTTCTCTGTGCAGTTTTCTTGTAACCTCAACTTAGTCTAGGATTACCTTGCCTTGGGTGGAGCTTAGTCCTAGCTCGGGGGTGACCCACTACTAAGCGTGATGAGCAATGTGGTCTAAGGCTGGGAGGTCCATGGAAGGTCTGCATGTAGTTGGTGGAGTTACTACAGTTTCAAAGATAAGTATCAATATGTGTTTAATTTCAATTAATATGCATGTCTGTGATGCTTGCAATATTATCATGTATTCCGATGCAATTATGAATTACTGTTAATTCCATTATTTCTGTATGTTAGCATTAATACTGTGATTACTCTATATTGTTTAGTTAAATGTGTTAATTGGATTTAATGCATGTTATATATATATATATATATATATATATATATAAGTATGAGAATGTTTCCACGTAGTCGCGTTGCCCGACAGTGGGGTTGATGGATGGGGACATTACAATATGGTATTAGAGCCCATGGTTTCAATGATGAGCCTAGATGGGCCAGATAGGTGGTCTTTAGACCCAAGGTTTCAAGTGGAAATGGTGTTCGGATGGAACCGATTTCGAACCTTAGAATGTTTCTGAGTTCCAAGGGGTTACTTGGCCGTGTTACGAAGCTCAGGAGGAGTAGCGGTAGAATAAAACTACAATCGGCATGGTATTTGACCAGAGAGAGAGAGAGCTCAATAGTTGGGGTGTTGGAGCCATAGGATCTATTTGGGAAAAAGGAGAGTCCTTTATGACCGTCAGATCCAGAGAAGGTGCAGGAAGGTTATCCTGGAAGGCTTTCAGAGTTTGGCAATCGGGAGAAGTGGAATGCGTCGAGGCACAAATTTCCGAAGGAGATCTACACCGTAGATCGTAGGAAAGGAGTCTGTACCATTAGATCTGTTTCTAGGAAAGAAAAGGAAATTCACTTCAGAGGATTTCAAGTACGGAGTGTGACAAACTCCCTAAGTCCCGAAGTAGATCGCAACCATCCGATTGTGAAGGACACGTGTCGGTAGATCGTGAACTCCGGGAGAAAGCACTCCAGGCAAAAGTAAGCGTAGAGGAGTTGAAACTCCTGAAACCCGAAGAGCCAAAGTTGTGAGTCATGATGACGTCACCTGGAGGTGACATGGACACATGGGTTTTGTGCCAAGTGTAAGTGGATTATGGACCATGGAATATTGAAATGGCATTTGGAACATGACGAGTGTCACCCATTTGAATGGGCCACATATCAGTCGCTAGTATTCTGCTATGTGGCATACTGTGTGAGGAGGGTTAGTGGGGCCCGAGGTTATGTAACGTAGTTCAATTTTGGAGGACCCACAGTGGCGTTGATCACGATACATCAAGATCAATGGCCCAGAGACATTGCGGGGACCCAAGTTGCACAGAATCTAATTGTTGATTAAAGTTGGTTGTCATTGATGTCAACCCTTAAGGAAAGCCCCGTAGCACAAAGGTTGGGTAATGGACCCAATATTTTTTGATGTAAAGATGACTCGTTATTTTCTTGTCATGGTTGATAATAAGTATAAATGGATGAACTCCAAAGTGGTCGCCTTATGGTGAATCCCTCATGGGAAGACGCTTTGCGGATTGAGTTATCCTAGAAGTATGGTTAGAGAAACCATGCTTATTTGTGGAATAATGAGATCAATGCCAATGAATTTATTAGTGAAACTATCCTATATGGATATTTCTTGTCATTCTATTTCCGGTGGTATGTGGAACGTCACATAACTCCTCACAGTTAGAGAGTTACGACCATGAGAAGTTGGAGAACCCAGGTTTGGGTAATGGACCCAAGTTTGTTTGATGGATAACGGTATGAGTTTTGATACATTTTCAGGTAATAATATTCTATATGGATAGTAAATTTCATTCCATTTCTGGTGGTATGTGTAACATCACATAAATCCTCACGGTTTGAGAGTTATGGCCTTACGAAGTTGGAGGACCCTCATATGTCATCTAGAAGCCCCAAAAGGTCAAAGTAGTCAAAGTG
>JZKD02S1625353.1:143955-157438 GCA_000966675.3 Picea glauca
TTCGTGGTTTTCTCCCAATTTGGGTTTCCACGTAAAGCACTAGTGTACTGTGTATGTGTGTGATTGTTCATTTATTATTTCTCATTATTGAATAATAATTCTACATTGATATAACACTTGGATTATTTGGAGAAAAAGGATTATAATTACACTATTACTGATTCACCCCCCCTTTTAGTAATCCAACACTAATTCTCCAAGGCAGTCCCGCAATCCAAACCATAGTTTCACTCAAGGGTTACGTGTCAGCGTCAGAAGAATTGCGAGATGAAATGCGGGTTACTCCAAACCACCGTTGCATGCCACCGCAATTGGAAAAACGTTAAGTGATGTGACGTAATAACGTCACCTAAGGTGACGTGGGAGTGTTCAGAGATTAATGGTTCAGGGTGTGCGGATGTGAAATCTTTCGAAGTCCCGAAGTCCCAAAACTCAGATGCCTGAGGTTCCAAAGCGAGTGTCAGCCGTTGGATGTTGGGTAGACATGGACTATTGATCCATTCTAGTTCATGATTTCGTTAATTTGAAACTCCGAGAGTCTATTGTGAGGTATTATGAATACTTCAAAACCCAAATTCCTGGTTAAGCACCTATCGATCTAGCGCCTGGTCGTAGCCTATGGTTGCAGGGGTTGGGGATAAGAGAAAGGGGCTAGTGCCCAAAAACTTACTAGAGCAGAGCTCTGAAAGAAGAAATCTGCGGGGATTCTTGATTGAATGAGAATCACAAAGAATGAAAACTGAACGTTTTCTTGAATCATATTTGTTTATGAATACTATGGGATTTGTTAAGGAATAATGGCCTGACAAATTCTGGTTTTTTTTACATTGTGTTTGTAGAAGTTTAACGAGTGCCAAAACCGAATAGAGTTGCCACTGAGTGAAAAGAAATGGAAGAGACACATAATTCTTCTAGTTCAAAGAATGAAATAAAATGGATGGACGTCCATTTGGGAGTTGAAGGGTGGAACTCCAATGGGCATGGAGAAGAGATAGATAAGGAAGGGAATATGATGAAAATCATTGAAAGATTGCAGAAAGATGCCCAAACTCACCGAGAAGATAGCAGAAAGCTCATGAAAGCTAAGGAACAACATGGAAAATTCAACTTAAAGTTGATGAAGAGTCTGGAAAGAATAGATAAGAAGTTGGACAAGGAGAGATACTTGAGCAAAACAGGGAGTCACCAGAATTCCGAGTGAAGAAGATCAAGGAGTATTGGTAGACACCATCATCACTCCCAAGGTCACTCCAAGAGGAGGGAACACAATAGTTCAAGTCCATATCCTACCAGAAAGCACAGGAGATCTGGAGTGGATGAATTGAAGGGAGAAATAAACAAGATTAAGCCTGCTACGTTTGATGGAGAACATAAGAAGGAGGAAGATGCCAAAACATGGTTTCTTAGCATGAGGAAATATTTCCAACTGCAGAATTATTCCTCTCATGTAGAAGGAAGAATTGCAATGTATCAACTGAAAGGAAAGGCATCCATGTGGTGGGATCAGCTTGTGTAGGTGCAACACATTAGAGAGAAGGATATCTTTTGGAAAGAATTCAAGAAGTATTTCAAGAAGAAATACTTGACTAAAAGATATTATGACAGAAAGATGAAAGAGTTATTTGAAATCAAGCTCAGTAGCATGACCATTGATGAGTATGAACAAAGGTTTTTGGAATTACTGAAGTATGTCCTGTTCATCAAGGATGAAACTATCAAGATTCAAAGGTATCTGAGTGGACTGCCACCTTCCATCGGTAAAAAGATTCAATATGATGATCCTAAGACTATGGAAGAAACTATAAGAAGAGAGAAATGATTATATGAACAAAAAAGAGAAAATATTACTTTTCGGAAGGCTTGGGATGACCAGAAGAAGTTCAAGAAAGAGCAGAGGCAGAAGGGAAACAAACCTCCCTTTTTTCAGAAACCATCCTCAAGGACAACAATCATTTAGAGAGCCAATAATGGTTGAGGTAGGGGAACAAAGGCCAAGAAAGATGCCCATTCAGTGTTGGGGCTGTCAGGGGAACCACAAGTATAGAGATTGCCCCCATAAAAATGGCAAAGTGAGAGTTGTCCATAATGTTCAGCAAGCTGAAATAATGGAAGACTTGGGCAGTATAATGCCAAGGATCTATGCATCCCTAGACAACAAGCAAGATGGATATCAGTCGCACATGATTTAAGTAGAAGGTATGATCAATAACCATCCATTCACTATTTTAATTGATTCAGTGGCTAGCCATAGTTATATAGATCCTAGAGTGGTGGAAAGTTTGCAATTGTCGAGAAGCAAACATGAAAAGTCTTGGTTAGTGCAGCTGGCTATAGGAACCAAGATAAAAGTCACTAAGTTAGTTAAGTCCTGTCTAGTGGACATGAATGGACTGAGCACAAAGGATGAATTGAACATTCTACCTTTAGGTTCTTATAACTGTCTAATTGGGATGGACTAGTTGGACCAACACCATGCCATCTTGGACTGTCGGAACAAGGCATTCACTTTCCTGGATGAGGAAGGAAATCGGAAAATAGTCCAAGGAATTCCTAGAGATGTTGCTATCAAAGAAATATCAGCAATGCAGCTGAAGAAATGCTATAGAAAAGGCTGTCAATTATTTGCAGCCCATGCGGAGGAAGAATATAAGGACATGGCTTCAAAGATTGAAGATCATGTGGTACTAAAAGAGTTTGAGGATGTATTCCAGGAGGTAACCGGATTACCCCTGAAGAGAGATATTGACTTCTCTGTAAACTTGATTCTTGGAGTAGCTCCAGTGTCGAAAGCTCCTTACAGAATGAGTACGCCAGAGATGAAAGAGCTGCAATTGTAGCTTGAAGAGATTATGAAGAAGGGGTATATATGCCCAAGCATGTCACCTTGGGTAGCCCCGGTCCTGTTCGTGAATAAGAAGGATGGGACGTTGAGATTGTGTATTGATTTCAGACAATTGGACAATGTAACTGTAAAGAAAAAATATCCTCTACCGAGGATTGATGACCTCTTTGATCAGTTGAAGGATGCAAAGATATTTTCGAAGATAGATCTTAGATCGATATATCACCAGGTAAGGATAAAGGATGAATACATCAACATGACCACATTTAGAACAAGGTATGGTCATTACGAGTTCACAGTGGTGTTTTTTGGGATATTAAACACACCCGTTGTTTTTATGTGCCCAGTGATGAATGGTGTATTCAGGGACTATCTAGACACGTTTTCCATAATCTTCCTGGATGACATTATGGTGTATGCCAAGTCAGAGGAAGAGAATGAACAACATCTGAGGATGGTGTTGCAAGTGCTAAGAGAGCACCAACTATATTCCAAGTTGAGCAAGTGCTCATTTTCTCAGGAGCAGATCCATTACTTGGGGCATATCATTTTGAAGGATGGGATAGCTGTATATATTGAGAAGATTGAGGCCATCAAAGAATGGTCAGTCTCAAATAATGTGACAGAAGTCAAATCCTTTATGGGTCTAGCTGGTTATTACAAAAGGTTTATTGTAGGGTTCTCGAGGATAGCTCACCCTATGACTTCCTTGCAAAGGAAGGAGAAAAAGTTTCAGTGGACAGAGGATTGTGAGAGAAGCTTCCAACAATTGAAGAAACTGTTAACTAGTGCTCCAATCATGAGGATTACAGACCCAAATGAATATTTCATGGTATGCACAGATGCATGAAAAGAAGAACTGGGAGGAGTCCTCAGTCATAATGGATTCATAATTTGTTATGAATCCAAAAATTTGAAAGAGCACGAAAGGAACTATGTAACTCATGATTTGGAGTTGGTAGCCATAGTAAATGCTCTAAAGAAATGGAGGCATTACCTCATGGGAAGGAGGTTTGAACTGAGAACAGACCACAATGGTTTGAAATATTTGTTTGATCAACCAACCTTGAAAGCTAGGTAGAGTAGGTGGTTGGAGTTTCTCTGTGAGTATGACTTTGATATCAGGCATATCAAAGGAAAGGAAAACAAAGTGGCTGATGCACTCAGTAGGAGAGTGCATGAATTGCATGCTACGACCATTAGCATGTATCAAACCAATATAAAGGGAAGAGTTTTGGAAGTTGCAAGTGCAGACTTGCAGTACAGGAAATTGGTAGCGAAGCTACAACAAGGTAAGACACTGGAAGGAGTGGAAGATTATAAATTGGAAACTGACGGAATACTTATGTACCAGAACATAATTTATGTACTCAATGTCCAGGATTTGAAACTTGCGATTTTGAAAGAAATGCATAATGTACCTTATACTGGGCACCCTGGATACCATAAGATCGTGGTAGCAGTCAAGAGCCATTACTTTTGGCCAGGTATGAAGAAAGGGATTGCTGAATACATCACCAGATGTATGGAGTGTAAGAAGGTTAAAGTTGAACACAGGCACCCAACAAGGTTATTGCAGCCTTTACCCATTCCTGAGTGGAAGTGGGAAGTAGTGACAATGGATTTCATCACAGGATTACCCAGAATAGTCAAGAAAGATGATTCAATCATGGTGGTAGTGGATAAGCTTACGAAAGCTGCCCATTTTATTCTATGAATCTGAACTTCAGTACAGCCTAACATCCTGAGTCGGATGGGCAGACAGAGCGGATGAATCGAGTGATAGAAAACATACTAAGGATGTATGTGATGGAATTCACCTACAACAATGGGTATCAAGCATTGTTGAAGATGATCCCATTTGAAACACTTTATGGAAGAAAGTGAAATACTCCAGTAAGCTGGGATAACCTAGCTGATAGAGTAGTAGTTGGGCCAGAGTTGCTCAAGGAAATGGAAGAGAAAATGCTGAAAATTAAGTAGAATTTGAGAGCTGTCCAAGACAGGAAGAAAAGTTATGCTGATAAAAACAGAAACCACAAAGAGTTTAAAGTGGGAGAGCATGTTTTTGTGAAAGTGAAAGCTAATAGAAGTTCCCTGAAGCTGGGAAACTGCGCCAAGTTGGCAGCTAGATTTTGTGGGCCATTCGAAATCCTAGAAAGGATTGGTCCAGTTTCATATATGCTTTCATTACCTACATCCATGATTGTACATAATGTGTTTCATGTTTCATTGCTTAAGAAATATATACCTGATGCTAATCATGTAATCAATTGGAATGTGATTCAGGTGGAGCAAAAGGTGTCCTGCAAGTGCATCCTGTGCGCATATTGGACCGGAAAAGCAAACAACTCTGGAATCGAGCCATAGGGCTTTTAAAGGTCCATTGGACCTGGTACGGTCCTGAGGATGCGATTTGGGAACATGAAGATGCTATGCAGGCAGAATACCCACATCTTTTTGAAGATTTTGAAAATCTTGCTGATGTTGTGTAAAGAGTTGCACTGAGGACAATGCAAAAATAAGGGGAGGGGATTGTAATATCCCCCAGTAGTGCCCCAGTTATATTATGAATTGTAAATCATGTTTTGTAGGATGGTGAGTCGAGTATTGACAAGTTGGTGGGATTATGTGTTTATTAGGTCGAAGAGCCTAAGTGTTAAAGGCCAGGAGCCTACTTTTTTATATGTAATTATGCAAAACATCAATAAAGATTAAACATCGTTGCATGTAGACCGACCATGAAGAAAGAGTGATGGGGGACTAAGCTTCCACAAGGTGGGTAAGGGAAAGGGGGCTGGAAGGTTGGAAAAAGGGGCTAAGCTTAGGGGCTTAAGTTCCTGGGAATAATAATTTATTATTATTCCAAAGTTGTGTGACAAACATGTTTTTATCCTAAGTTTTGGAAGAGGCAATGCATGCAGCTCCAATGTGTGCAAAAAAGGGAACGCATACTTGATGGAGGGCATGAAACTTCATGGGAGACATGTGTCAGCCTAGGCACATGCAATTTAACCCAAGAATTGAGCCGTTATGGGGGTTCATCCTCTAGTCTTGCGTCCGCTGTATGAACAATGTTACTTTTGCATTTGATCTTTGCATGCATACCCTCACACAACTATGAAACTTGAAGCCTGTGATGCTTTCTTGAGAAGCCGATAAACCCTCTGTCTAAAACATTGAGTCTGTGTTTGACCTTTGCGTGGCTTGTTTGTCACGCATACTGAAACTGGTGTTACCTGAACCGTGCTATGTCTTAGTGTCCTATTGCCATTTTTTGGATGTCCACACCCAATTTTCCTGTTGTTTCTGTCACCCGTGAGTTAACCGAAAGATGATGTTGTTGCTGTTATCCTGAACTTGCAGGAATTGAGTTGAAAAATGGTTGAATACCTGGGTTTCCAGGCCTGTGGTAGAAGAGGAAGTTGTCAGGCTTATGAGGATCTCTCTCCAGGTCAGAGAGTCTGCTAGGAAGTGGTTTTCTCCTAGAGAGGGTCCAACACCAGCTATGGAGCTCTGAGAATTCTCGATCCGACCTATTGTCGAGACCCCGAGAGGGAGGTGAAGCATAGATGGAATGTTCTTGTGAAGGTGTATACTCTACGGTGGAATATGCATGTGGGGAATGAGAGTCCGTGAGTAGTGGGCGTAAGAAGGCTCCTGGAGAGAATCCTTCCGGTTGCTTTGTGCAGTTTTCCTGTAACCTCAGCCTAGTCTAGGATTCCCTTGCCTTGGGTGGATCTTAGTCTCACATCGGGGGTGACCCACTGCTGAGCATGTTGAGAGGCGTGGTCTAAGACTGGGAGGCTCGTGGATGGTCTGCACGTAGTTGGTGGAGTTACTACAGTTTCAAAGATAAGTATCAATATGTGTTTAATTTCATTTAAAATGCATGTCTGTGATGCTTACGATATTATCATGTATTCCGATGCAATTATGAATTATTGTTAATTCCATTATTTCTGTATGTTATTAGTAATCCCGTGATTACTCTGTATTGTTTAGTTAAATGTGTTAATTTGATTTAATGCATGTTATATATATAATTATGAGAATGCTTCTATGTATTAGCATTGCCTGGCAATGGGGTTGATGGTCGGGGACGTTACAATGAATATTAGTTTTTTTCATGTAACATAAATAAGTACAAATTCAATTAACCTGTGAATTAATAAAATAGATTTCTAATCTTAATCGCTAAATGTACAATTTCAATATCTTACCAATAAAGCTGCATCCTTGTCTTTTCTTTTCCCTTAAAACTTGATTGTACTAATCCTTGTTTTTTGTCTGAATGAAAAACCATAAATGTCCAAAATGGTGATGTTGTGACTTCTAGAAATCCCATATCCACTTTATTGAAATCTTGGTAAGTATAATGCTCAGTATCATATTCAATGTTTTGGATATTATAACCATGAGGGATATCTGCAATAACTAGGGAGTATTCCTTTTTAGGAACAAGATTTGCAATTTTTTCACAATCCCCTAATATCACTTTATATTGAATAGTGTCAAACCCATTCCAAATGTAGTGATCAAGGGTGTCATCAAAATCAACATTTTGAAGATGTCACCTTCTTTCTCTTTCAAACTTAGCTTTTTGAATATAACTTTTAAAGGTTTCAGGTACTCCAACTAAACTAATATATATCTATAACTAATAAAATTGAAATGAATTAACCTACAAATGAATAAAATGAATGTAATAAATCAACATACCTTTTTTAATGCAAAAAATAATTAACTCAATTCTGTTGTAGAGCTTGCATCTAGATAGTTGAGTCTAACATCATCCCAACTCTGCTCATTCAACATCTTAACCATTTCCTATTGTATTCTCATATAAACCTTGTGACTAAACTAAAAAAAAAGTTAATTTTATAATAATATATAGAATAAAACACATTTTTATGTTATATAGAAACAATTAATTTTTTAATCATAACATAAATAAGAAATAACTCAATAGACCTACTTTTAAAATTCATCACACATTTCCTCCATTAATAATCCACCCAACCTTGCAGGTGATAATATAGATATGACAAGTTTCTCATCCTTCACTCCTTGCATCGTTATCCAAGGTGTTATATTCATATCATCTGGCCATATTTTTTATTTCAGGACCTGTCTTACTTGTGCTACCTACTAAGGGTTTGGACTTCCTACCTTCTGATTTTTAATACCAATATTTTCCCATAGGTTGAAGATCTCATCTACCAAATCACGTATCTATCCAGTTTTAAATCTCAATTGGAAATATCTATCCACAACTATGAATGCACCACTTCCTTTGCAATTTTTTACTTTTACACTTTCCTCATCAATTGGGAAGCCTATTTCCATACAACATTCCTTCCTAAAATTTGCATCAACATTTGATCTATCCCCACCATGTATTACATAAAAATCATTATGGATAAATCTCACCCTCTGAATGAAATTCATGGACATCCTGTACTTGTTATCTGTGTTATGATCCCATGCTAATGAATTTTCTTCTCCATCTGTTAAACCAACATACATTACACATCTGACTGTCTCAAAAAGAGGGTTATTAGGATACTCTTGCATCAAATCTCTTCTAGCCTCTGCATAATTATTTCCTCCAATCACATAATATTTATACTCAAAACATTTTGACCTATCAAATGCATCCTTGGTAGAAACTTCCACTGGGTCAACAAGAACTAAGTAATCGACCACATGTGCATATGGATTGTGCCTAATCGGTGCTTTCAAGTTGTGGATATGAAACTAATGTGGTTTTATAATTTGGTATTTTTCTTGGCCTTCTGTGGGTTTATAAATATGCTTCACATTGAACTGAAATGTATGGCCCTCATCAACCAATTTGTTCCTCTTTAGTCTATCTCGAATGGTATTTTGCGAGTTGTTTTGATAATACCATCTTCTAGATCAACACCTGGTGTTCTTATTTCTCTT
The DNA here is from genome assembly GCA_000966675.3 of Picea glauca. Classification (NCBI taxonomy): domain Eukaryota; kingdom Viridiplantae; phylum Streptophyta; class Pinopsida; order Pinales; family Pinaceae; genus Picea; species Picea glauca. Next base: position 152,747 of record JZKD02S1625353.1, read on the forward strand.
CTACCTTTAGGACTTCCATCATGATATTCATAGGTAACTATCAATTCTTCTTCATCAACAACCTTTGCTTTCCTCTTTTTACGATTTAAATGAGTTTTATCTAACTCAACAATCTCTTCATAATCACTTGGAATGAAATCATCATTGGGCATACCTCTTTTGAGATTATGTTGTTTAGAGTTCTTCTGAGGAACAATGGTAACCTCATTGGCATTAATCTTAGTGACATCTTCATCTGGAGTTTCCTTATCTTCAAATGTAACCCTTTTTTCCTTTCTAGAATGATGCCTTTTATTTCTTCTTTGTTGTTCTTCTTTGTCTTCTCCTGCAACTTGAACTTTTGCTACTCTTTGCTTCTTTTTCCTTCCTTCCCATTCCTTATCGATATGAAAGGAACTAATGACTTCCATGATATTTCTCTCCGTAGAATAAATCCCCACTAACATCTCTAAAAGTCGCCTAGCAAAATCCTGTAAAAATAAAATACGTCATTTCCATTGTTAAATAAGATTTAACCATTATCATGAAACTTATAATAATACATGCTACAAAAATAAGAATAATCAAACTTGCATTGCCCATATCAATGTTTGTCACGATCATTGCACATAATTATGTGAAATTTTCTTCCCTTTTACAATTTCTCATTTTCAAACAATATCTAATCTTGAGATATGCCTTTGATTGTTTCACCAGTGCATAAACAATATTTGTTCCTGGCACCAAACATATATCTCATAACATGCCAAGTGACTGATAAATTGCTTGGACATGTTCAAATTCAACACAATACAAAACCATTTGTTCTCCATTGGTGACTTGTTTGTCTTTAAGATACCACGAATGCTCCATTCTAGTCTCACCATTGACAATTTTCCACTTTATAACATTCTTCATTGATCTTGTGACCTCAGTTGTTGGGCTAGAATTTTGTTTCCTAACATTCATGGAGGTCCTAATTGGGCTTTTAGATGCCATTATTGCACATCTTGTGTTAAGTACCTATACCATATTTGCAAATATGCTTCAATAATACCAAAAATAAACCATAAGCCATTCATGATAACATGAACACAAGAAATAGAGAAAACCTTTGAGGTAGGGTAACACCATATATTAATCCTTATGGAAGGATAAAATTCCTCAAGCAATCCTTGCTTGTACAATCACAATATTCTTCACTATGCTTCATTACATTGCTTACACTTGTTTATATAGCTCTCTCTATCTCCTAGGAACCTTCTAGAGAACCTTCTCACATTTATTACATTTAACTACCATAGTGGGCATTTATTAATATAGTGGACCTAGTCCACCTTACATTGAATGACCACATTCTCATATATTAAATTACTTCCACTAATAACACATAACTACATACCCATTGGGTATCTCCCTAGGTACCCCATATTAACTCCCTAGGTATACTACATTCCATCCCCCTTCACATGTTTCGTCCTCGAAATATGAGAAGAAACCATACAATTTGACCGGATAAGCAATGTAGCCAAATGGTACCAAGTACGACCATCCATCCATCCCAATGGAAGTCAAACATGATGTCTATATGCTGCCTTGCCACCCTAATCTTGCTTTGCATCATGTCGGGGTTGCCATGGGATTTTTTCTATAGCTTGAGCTCTTCTCATAGTGCCTGTAGTCCTCCATGCACCTCTTGATTGGTTTCCTGTCTGGTGCCCTGCTAGTGCATAGATGTGTTGGTGCACACACCCTTGCCTTGATTATTGTTGTGCCTCTATATGATATGGATGGTGATATACAACAACTGTAGGAATTTGTTCTTTTTTCTTCAAATTTGCAACACTTTGTGCCTTTGAGTCAATGACCTCCTTAGCTTCATGATTATGTCCTTCTTGTAGTTTTGCTTCATCTCTTTCTGTAGACTCTGCCTCTGATTCAACTTTAGACTCAACAATAGCTTCTTTGCTAGCTTCCATGGGCCCATCTTTCTTACTGAGAGACACATCCTGCAATGTGATTATCTTTTTCTTGTACCACAACTTCAAAAACTTCTTTTTCACATTAATATTAATGGTACCCACTGATTCTATTCAAGGATATCCCAAAACAATATCCACTTCATCCATATCCATAACATACAAATTTGAATGTAACACATATTTATCCATGGTAATCTTCAAATATTTAAAAATTTGAACATTTTCACCCTCAACCTGTGTGCTTTGAATATTCTTTACTGGAACTTGCAATCCATTAACCAACTAAACATTGATAAAATTATGCATGCAACTAGGGCTAATAGAAACAATGATATTTTCTTTATGAATACAACCATGAACTTGTAATATATATTTGTCACATGAAAATAAACTCTTGGTTCTCTCTATATCCTTATTTTTTCCATGAGACCACTTGTCTAACAATATTTTTTCAAATTCTCCATCAGAGAGTGTCATCATCTCCTTATAATCAAGTGATTTCCACCAAATGGAAGCTTAACCTTGCAATTTGAGATCTACCCAATGGGGCCAATTATTTTCCCATGCTGACCTTCTTTCTTTAATGAATGCTTCAATACTAGGGCCATCACATTTCCCTATAAAATACATCTTGCTATGAAAACCCCAAAAATACAACAATAAGTTGCGATTTTCTGCTGTAACTTATTGTTGTATTTTTGGGGTTTTCATAGCAAGATGTATTTTATAGGGAAATGTGATGGCCCTAGTATTGAAGCATTCATTAAATAAAGAAAGTCATCATGGGAAGATAATTGGCCCCATTGGGTAGATCTCAAATTGCAAGGTGATGCTGTCATTTGGTGGAAATCACTTGATTATAAGCAGATGATGACACTCTCCAATGGAGAATTTGAAAACATATTGTTAGACAAGTGGTCTCATGGAAAACATAAGGATACATAGAGAACCAAGGGTTTTCTCTATTTCTTGTGTTCATGTTATGGTGAATGGTTTAATGGTTTATTCCTGGTCTTATTGAAGTATATTTGCAGATCTGGTATAAGGGGGATGGAATGTTAGGTAGCTAGAGAGGTAGTAGTGGGGGCCTAGAGGGCCCATAGTAATAATAGTGGAGACCATTCAATGTAAGGTGGGCTAGGTCCACTATATTATTAAATAAGGAACACTATGGTAATTAGATATAATAAATGGGTAGTTAGATATAATAAATGTAAGAGGACTTCTTAGAAGGTTCTACTTCTAGAAGATTCATCCTCTAGAATGTTCTTAGGTGTTGGTAGCACTATATAAAGAGGTTCAAGCAATGTAATGGGACATAAAGAGAATTATTGTATTTGGAGTGGTAGCTCAATAGGAGGATGCCCCCTCGAAGAGGCAAGTGAACATGAGAGGATCCCTTCCATGATAGGATCCATTGTATGGTGTTTCCCTTCCTCAAGGGTTTCTATAATAAAGTTGTGGTTTTCTATATTGTTCTTTGAATATTTGTGGTATTTTTGTATGCAAGTATTTGATTCTTAACAAGTGGTATCAGAGAACTTTCCTTGGCAGCCATTGTGGGAAAATATTTTTTATTTTTGCAGATTTATTTTTTCGGAGAAAAAGAAAAAGAAAAAAGAGGATCGCGACATTCCATAAATTTTCAGTATATTTATGTGCAAAATTTGTAGAAAAAGGTTATATATATGAGTCCCTCTCATAAAAACACCCAATTTGAAAAATAAAATCGTCTAAAACAAAGTTTGGGAAGTGAAGTTATGAGCATTTTAAATTCAACAGTTTTTTAGGGTTTTCCAGAAAAAGCTGTGATTTTTTGCTGCAACTTATTGGTCTATTTTTTAGGTTTTTTCATGACTGTTGCGGGACCGAAGAGTTCATAGGGTGCTCAGATGGCTATTTCCTGTCAAACCCTCAAAGAAATTCTACAAATTACTGAAGCATTCAAATCCCAATTGTATGACACATTGGATGCTAGATTGCATGTCCTTGCAGATGGCCTCAATGATAGTTTTCGTAGTATTCAAGATTCATTGGATATCATGCAAGAGAGATTTTTTATGGAGGACATCAGGGATGAATATAATCAAGAAATATATGCTTGGTATAATTTTGATGGCGATTGTGATGATTGGTATATGGATAGTTGTCATTTCTGGGATGAAAACCACTTTCATATTTTATTTGATGACTCTAATCCACCTTCTATAGAGAGAATCAATGTGACAAATCGAGAGCCAATGATTATTACCAGTGTCCATCATGCATATTCTACAATGGTATTATTCATTCCAGATTTTGCTATGACCCTTTTCCACTATGTGGATGGATCTTCTTATTTGGATCCACATGACAGGTGTCAGTCTTTTGAGCATCATTTTGAGTTGGTTATTGGGTTACAAAATCTTCCACGGGGAGTTCACATGAGCACTTGGACATGGGACTCGAGCTTACAATGGTGGTTGGACTACTTCACCATGGTGGCTTTCCTTTCTACATGGGACCTTGGTTCTCCAATATTCTTCAACATTATGGTCCACAATTATCCATGGGACACTGGTATATGGTTGTACATCAAGCGTTGAGGACAACGCTTTCATAAGGGGGATGGAATGCTAGGTAGCTAGAGAGGTAGTAGTGGGGGCCCAGAGGGCCCATAGTGATAATAGTGGAGGCCATTTAATGTAAGGTGGACTAGGTCCACTATATTATTAAATAAGGCCCACTATGG
>JZKD02S1625353.1:158376-174845 GCA_000966675.3 Picea glauca
AAAAAAATCATTTTTTTTAAAATTTTATATTAAAATTAAAATTTGTTACGTTGTCTGCTGGTCGACTGGGGGAAAGTGATTACTGATATCGCCCTCCCTTAGCCAACCGACAAACAACGAGGTTGGACTTGGCCATCCGGGCGCTAGGGGCAATGCCCAACATCGCCCTCCCTCGGTTGGCCGACAAACAATGCCAAGTATCTGCTGACCAATCAGGGGAGGGCGATGCCAGGCATTGCCCCCGACGCCTGCGTAGCCAAGGCCCATCCGAGACTTGGCCATGCAGGTGCCGGGGGCGATGGGCGATGCCTGACATCACCCTCCCTCGGCAGGCCAAAAAAAAACTAATTTCAATTTAAAAAAAAAACTAATTCAATTTTATTTTACAAAAAAAAAATAAAAATAAAATATTTTAATTTTTTATTTTATTTATATTTTTTATTTTAAAAAATTAATTTATTAAAAAAAAATAAAAAAAATTTTATTATTTTTAATTTTAATTTTTAAATTTTGTTTGTATATGTGTGTGTTTTTTTTTTGGGTTTTGTAGGTTTTGGTTTGTCGGTCAACTGAGCCTTGGTGCTCCCATGGCCAAGTTCGATCGCGGACTTGGTCGCAAGGTGCCGAGGGCGATGTCCCATATTGTCCTAGTGACCGAAAAACAAAAAACACTTAAAAAGTTTAAAAAAACCTAAAAATAAACTTTTAAAAGTAGTAAAATGGTAATTTTAAAATTTTTAGGTTTGAAGTATAGAAATTTAGGGGGTTTTTGTCGTTTTTTAGACTTAAAACGTGATAATATTTGCTAAAATTTCTTTACAAAATATATAAAAAATTGAAAATTCATGATCTATTTCCAAAAAAATATAAAAAATCACATGAAATTTAAGGTTTTCAATGTTTTGCATAGACACAAAACTTAATTTATTTTTTCCCTATAACATATAAAATAAAATAAAAAAACTAATCTATGAAATGTGTAGTCTCTCCTTGTTGAATTCCCTTTATGCTTCAAAGTATTTAACGAACGTTGCCTGATTGCTCCAAAATATTTAACAAACTTTGTTCAATAGTTGATGTGATGTAAAAGCCCAAAACAAGAGTGTGTATATATATATCAACTACTATACCACTTGTTAGTTTGTTTAGTGCATGTGTGATAAATAAAATAGAAGAAGATTATATATATTTCAAAGATTATATAAACCATCTCTACGTTTAATCAATGTGGGATAAAGTAAAAAAGATAAAACATAATGTATTTAATTAATTTATGATAAATTAATAGAGTAAGATTTATTTAATATTGAAGATAAATTATTAAAGAGGAAGCTTTAGGAAAAAAATTTGGCAAAAATTTGAAGGGAAATTTTGGGAGGGAAAATTTGTGGGAAAAATTTGGAGGGAATATTTTGGAGGGAAATGTTCATTCCACAAGATATAAGAATGCCATTGGGAGGGTGGGAATTTGCACCATTCTATGTTTGTAGTGAGCAATGATGGCTTCATCGGATAGAGATGATTTTATTTCTGGAGCATCAACATTTAATTCACATGCCTCCTTTTCTAGGACTGAAAAATGTGGTGGGAATAATTCTAATGTAAATGAGGAGTCATATGTTTCACCTAGTGAGCAGTTTGATCATAGTGCAAGCAATTATATTGAGCATATTGATCAGGAAAGTCATAATTCTAAAGACTTTGAAGGCACCAATGATGAAGGGGAGGAATATGGTGAAAAGGACGATGAAGATTTTCCTCCAAGTGAGGATTTCTAAGGTACTACTGATGATGATGAATATTTTCCTCCAAGTGAGGATTTTGAAGGTACTGATGGGGATGATGAAGAGTTTCCTCCAAGTGAGGATTTCAAGGCAGTAAAGAAGATGATGAAGATTTTCCTCCAAGTGAGTATTTTCAAGGGAGTAAAGAGGATGATGAATATTTTTCTCCAAGTGAGGATTTTGCAGGTACTGATGAGAATAATGAAAATTTTCCTTCGAGTGAGGATTATCAAGGTAGTAGAGAGGATGATGAAGATTTTCCTCTTAGTGAGGATTTGCAAAGCACTAATAAGGATAATGGAGATTTTCCTCCAAGTGATGATTTTGACGGTACAGATGAGGAGGAAGAAGATATTCCTCCAAGTGAGGATTTTGAAGGGACCAATCAACACGATGAAGATTTTCCTCAAATTGAGGATTTTGAAGGGACTAATGAGGATGGTGAAGATTTTCCTTCAAGTGAGGATTTTCAAGGGACCAATGAGGATGATGAAAATTTTTCTCCAAGTGAGGATTTTGAAGGTACTGACATGGATGGTGAAGGTATTGTTTCAATAGGAGAAATTAAAGGTTCCAATGAAGAAGATGAAGAGTTTCCTCCAAGTGATGATTTACAAGGTATTAATGAGAATGTTGAAGATTTTCCTCTAGGTCAACATTTTGAGAGCAGTAATAAGGATGATGCAAAATTTCCCTCAAGTGGGGATTTCAAAAGTAGTGAAGATGATTATGTTGCTAATGATGATCTTGATATTCTTCTTCTCAATGAGATTACAATGAAGATGATGATGGACCTATCAATGGAGATCATGTTCTAAATCATTCAAGTGCAACAAATCAAGGTTATCAACAATCTCTTGTTCGGTCTCCTCACAATGCTATGTATGGTTATAGTGAGAATGATATTCCTCCTAGTGATGATGTTGAAATAGTGGAGATATTGCAAATAAACATTGTGTCTAGGACGAGGAATAGACCTTTTAATATCAATCCAAATCATTCTAGTTATATAAGGTCTAGGAAATAATTTCTCACTAAATCATTTTCCATCGATGATTTGATTTCTAGTGATTGTTGTCAAAATAATTGTTTGAAAAATATAGACTACATGTATGCCTTGTGTTAGTGTCAGAAGTCACTCTTGGATTGCTTGCAGAAGCAGAGCCCAACGCCCATCAATTTTATGTCATGATAGTTTTTAATGGGTGATCAAATGGGTAGAGATTCGGGAAGATATCACTCTAACTCAGGGACTAGGTCTGGTATGTAAGGAACAAAGAAGGTCTTGATCTAACTTCAGTCAGTGAGTTGATTAAAATATGAGCAGGTGGAAGACTTGGTAATAAGAGTGAGAAAACTACCTTAGGCAACAGGCCTTTCAGCAGTTTGCAGAAGAAAAACCCTGAATGCAAGATCCTCTTGGTTCAGGGCTTTGAGAAACTGAAAGGGGGACTTGACTGGATCCTCCAATTCCAAGTCGTTTAGTGTTAATAAAATCATAAGGGCTGATTAGAAACAATGAAACTGTTACAATGATCCAACCTACATCATCCTATAACAGTTACAACTCGACTGGATCCTCTAATTTCGAGCTGCTCTAACACAACGTAAACAAAGATGTGAAAGAAACTGACATTCATAAGGCAAGAAGTCTCAAAAGTCCATGCATAACTAGAATAACAGTGCTTCATTAAAGATTTACAACCGGGAGCCTTGCTCAACCATTGATGCTTACAAAAATGGCAAAAATGCCTTTATATACTCAAAACAACAACAACAACAAAAACAAGACGCTGCATTAAAAACATTGCGTCTGCATGTCTTTTGACAGTCTGTGCATGCAGAATTTGGCCAATCGTGCACCTATGACAGACGCTATCAGATTTTGGACTATCCTGCTATAGACGAATCGAACAGATTTAGTCCTTTGCTGGATTTTCCATTTATGGTGGAGACAATGTCTAACCACCTCCAACAACTGCAATAACTGCCCTCTTGGGATCAGGAACGATTTTGGTCAACTTTACCTTTTGGGGATGTGGAGGTCTTTTCGAGGGGCCACCTGGACCAGCCGAACGATTCATGGGATGAGACGTGGAAGATGTGGCATGCTTGATGAGGATGCTGTAGGTGCCAGTATGGTGAAGGTGAGACGGGGGAAAAAGGGGTGCTTTCGTGGAAGTGATACGGGGACAGGAGACAATGAATGGAGGGAGGTGTTGAGGTGGAGGTGACTGGGTGAAAGGGACACATGGCAGGCGGTGAGGACTTGGGACTAGTATATTTGTGCCACGTACAGATAGGGGGCCCGCTAGAGTGAAATTCCATTCCAGACCCCCCCCTCCATTAAAGGCAGAACCGATGGGGAGGTTCGAAATTCAATACAGACCGTAGATCTAAGCGCCGAGACTTGGGCCATCCAGATGCGCACATACATTATCTCCGATTCTGGACCCCCCCCTCTCATTAAATCCAGAATGACGGAGGGGGTGCGGAATTGAACCTCGTTCGTGAATTTGAGTGCCTGGATCACGACCGTCCAGATCTGCGCCCTCTTTAAATTAAATGTGCCCGAGCCTCGCTGATGGATGAACGACTGAGATGACCTCGGTGCTTTCAACATGAAAATCCCAAAGGGCCCCACTCGTGGCTCAGCTATTGCGTCGTCTGTCCTTCAGATGGACAGTCCCGATTCTTTCAGGATTTCTGGCACCGGGGGTTCACGATGCAATGTTTCTCAAAATCCCGATTGACCAAACTGCGAAAGCACGGATGTATGGCGTGTGTCCTCCATAGGAACGATCGAGATGGTATTTGATGTTAGAAGAGGGCTGCCTCCATTACCAGGCTCGCTTGATGTGACCGGGTGCTAGGACCATAGGCTTAGCTTCAAAGGCGCTTATCGACGTTTCGGGGTTCGGGGTTTCGAGATGTAGAATGATGTGAAACGCTCATCCTTCGAATTCCCGAATGCCGAAATGCCGATGTGACTAGATCTCGCGCCACGCGTTCTTTGGATGGACGCCTGATATCCTTTCTTTCATGCAATATAGATGCTACCCATCGCACTAATCTCGGTGCAACTCCGCTAACCGCGATTTCCCGTCGACCGTCGATCTGCTCCTATGGATGAATCTGGGCCATTGACAACATAATTTCGCCCGTTTACTTCCTTGGAAGCCTAAAACGAGATTTTTCCGTGTTGTGCTTGGGCGCTTCTCGTGAAAATTTGCAGACCTGAATATTCTTATGCCCCAAGACAAGAATTGTTGTTAACATTAGGCTCCATGGGGGATAGAGTCATTTCTGTGATGCTCTAAGGACTCATTTTGCAGTTCCAGTGCCTTGCTATTGGGCTATGGAGTCAAGCTCAAACCTCCTGCTGAGAAATATATGTCGAAAAGTAAAAAACCAAACAAACTAAACATAGACGCTCCAAGGAGCTTATTTATGTACAGTCCTAAACTAATAAAATCCTTTACATGGGGCTAGGTGAAAGAAAACTTCCACCATAGCCATTCAAGCAGCTTCCTGGATAGAAGCTCCTTCCTTCTATCGATGATCACCAGTAGATAGTGTAACCGTGACAGCAGAACGACTACACTCTTCAACTTCTCCTCACAGGCTGAAGTTGATATGAAATAGGGCGGCTCCAAGGCATAAAGGACATGCCACTCCATGTATTCGCCAATAGGGTCATAGAATGAGTGGCGAATTCCAAAAAATGGGTGGCAGACAGCCTCCTCTGCTACACAGTTGTTCACATGTGGCTGAATATCTCTGATAAGCACAGGTTGGTGGACAATTGACATACGCTCACTGCTCTCAGGCAGTGGCTGCTTGCTGATTTGCTTTGGACAGGAAATATTCTGCTCCTCTGGTTCTTTCCCCTCTTCTGGTTGTCTCTCCCCCGGGTTAGATTCATATTCATCATAAATAGGGACCATGGGATGGCTCTGCTTGCTGTCATGTCGGTCAACGTCTTCATAGTGATCAAATGTAGGATAATCTTGTTGCTCATCATCACTATAATATTCATCAAAAAGGGGCTGACCTTCATTTCTATATTCCTCCTCCAGAATAGTGATCCCGTAAAAAATATCTTTTTCAGGGAGAGTGGTATCTGCTGCTTTTGGCTGTTCATACATAATTTTTTTCTCTTCAATCCTAGGTAAAAATATATCGTGAGAAACCCCTTGAAGGAAAAGAGAAAAATCCTCCTCCACAACCATCTCTTCTTTAAAAACGGGGAGGTCTTCGTCGTCATAAGCAGGGTAGCTAGGAACATCTGCTTCAACCCGATACCCAGGTGATCCATCTACTATAGATCACATTTGCTCCATAAACTCGCAATTTCTACAAGAGGCATGTTGATCGTTATGAACATATAAAAGAACAGAGGCATCTGATATGATGTCAGATGCTTCCATTCTAGGGCTAACACAATTAATAGCATTCAACACCTCTATATTTTCCTGGAAAATGCTTTCCTCCACAGTAAAAGATTCATCATGGACCTGGTCTTTAGGGCCAGCAGAGGCTTCATGAAGCGAAGAAAACTCCTCACAACAGTGTTCATACAAACAATTAGCTAGAAAATAATCTTTACAAAATGAATTGAAAGCTGTATGAAAACCTGTTAAAGAGCGGATGCTTGCAGTGGGAAGAGACCGACACCATTCAAGAGAGGCTCCCTTTAATGAATACCTAAACAGCTTAATCCGAGCATCTTCATGCGTGATATTAAGTCGATCAATAACTCCATGAAAGTCTAGTAAATGCTCAGCTGGTTCCTCCGAACTCTTTGCGTGAAATTCAGGGAGGAAATTTTCCCATATGTCTCTATCAGGAAGTGCATTAGGAAAACCAACTATCTGGGAAAAGTCACAGAAAGCAAAACTTTGAGCTAAGATTTTCTCCATATCGAACCAGTAGAGTCGCTAATCGATCCTCGAATCATGGAGTCGCCAGGTGAAAGATTCACAGCTTTGAATATGCCTGGTCCTTGTTCACCATCAAAGGCCAGATCTTACGTTGTTGTTACCCCAGGAAAATTCTCAGGCTAAGAAGGCAGCTGCTGAAACCTTCTCGAGAAAGCTCCTCTGGGTCAGCTTTCAGGTGTGCCAACAGTAGCCACAGCTGAAACAGTGAAGCAGAAACAATGGAGTCGCCATAGTGGAGTCGTTAGGTGCATAGTAGCAATCTTGATAATTATGATATCTGATGCACCTTCAGAATCAGTTAATCTTTGTCGTTCAATCCCAGGGAAAATCTTCAACTTCGTCCCCGACAACGGAGCCAGAAATGTTAGCATCAGAAGTCACTCCTGGATTGCTTGCAGGAGCAGAGCCCAACGCCCATCAATTTTTTGTCATGATAGTTTTTAATGGGTGATCAAATGGGTAGAGATTCGGGTAGATATCACTCTAACTCAGGGACTGGGTCTGGTATTTAAGGAAAAAAGGAGGTCTTGATCTAACTTCAGTCATTGAGTTGATTAAAATATGAGTAGGTGGAAGACCTGGTAAGAAGAGTGAGAAAACTACCTTAGGTAACAGGCCTTTCAGTAGTTTGCAGAAGAAAAACCCTGAATGCAAGATCCTCTTGGTTCAGGGCTTCGAGAAACTGAAAGGGGGACTTGACTGGATCCTCCAATTCCAAGTCATTCAGTGTTAAGAAAATCATAAGGGCCGATTAGAAACAATGCAACTGTTACAGTGATCCAACCTACATCATCCTATAACAGTTACAACTCGACTGGATCCTCCAATTCTGAGCTGCTCTAACACAGTGTAAACAAAGACGTGAAAGAAACTGACTTTCATAAGGCAAGAAGTCTCAAAAGTCCATGCATAACCAGAATAATAGTGCTTCATTAAAGCTTTGCAACCGGGAGCCTCAATCAACCATTGATGCTTACAAAAATGGCAAAAATGCCTTTATATACTCAAAACAACAACAACAGCAAAAACAAGATGCTGCATTAAAAACATTGCGCCTACATGTCTTCTGACAGTCTGCGTATGCAGACTCTAGCTGATCGTGCACCTATGACAGATGCTATCAGATTTCAGACTGTCCTGCTGCAGATGAATCGACCAGCTTTAGTCCCTTGCTGGATTTTCCATTTATGGCGGAGACGATGTCTAACCACCTCCAACAACTGTAATAACTGCCCTCTTGGGATCATGAACGGTTCTGGTCAACTCTGCCTTTTGAGGACGTGGAGGTCTTTTCAAGGGGCCACTTGGACCAACCGAACAGTTCACGGGATGAGAGGTGGAAGATGTGGCATGCTTGACGAGGATGCTGTAGGTGCCAGTATGGTGAAGGTGAGGCGGGGGAAAAAGGGGTGCTTTCGTGGAAGTGATAGGGGGACAGGAGAGAGCGAATGGAGGGAGGTGTTGAGGTGGAGGTGACTAGGCGAAAGGGACACATGGCAGGTGGTGAGGACTTGGGACCAGTATATTCATGCCACGTACAGATAGGGGGCCCGCTAGAGTGAAATTCCATTCCGGAGCCCCCCCCCTCCATTAAAGACAGAACCGATGGGGGGGTCCGAAATTCAATACAGACTGTATATCTAAGTGCCGAGACTTGGGCCGTCCAGAGGCACGCATACATTATCTTCGATTCCAAACCCCCCACCCTCTCGTTAAATCTAGAATGATGGAGGGGGTGCAGAATTGAACCTCGTCCATGAATTTGAGTGCCTGGATCGCGACCGTCCAGATCTGCGCCCTCTTTAAATTAAATGTGCCTGAGCCTCGTTAATGGATGAACGACTGAGATGACTTGGGCGCTTTCAACATGAAAATCCCGAAGGGCCCCACTCATGGCTCAGCTATTGCGCCGTGTGTCCTTCAGATGGACGGTCCCGATTCTTTCGGGATTTCTGGCACCGGGGGTTCACGATACAATGTTTCTCAAAATCCTGATTGACCAAACTGCGAAAGCACGGATGTACGCCACGTATCCTCCATAGGAATGGTCGAGATGGTATTTGAAGTTAGAAGAGGGCTGCCTTGATTACCAGGCTCGCTTGACATGACCGGGTGCTAGGACCATAGGCTTAGCTTCAAAGGCGCTTATCGACGTTTCGGGGTTCGGGGTTTCGAGATGTAGAATGACGTGAAACCCTCATCCTTCGAAATTTTGAATGCCAAAATGCCGACGTGACTAGATATCGTGCTATGAGTCCTTTGGATGGACGCCTGATATCCTTTCTTGCATGCAATATAGATGCTATCCATCGCGCTAATCCCGGCGCAACTCCGTTGACCGTCAATCTGCTCCTATGGATGAATCTAGGCCGTTGACAACATAATTTTGCCCATTTACTTGCTTGGAATCCTAAAACGAGATTTTTTCGTGATGTGCTTGGGCGCTTCTCATGCAACTTTGCAGACCTGAATATTCTTGTGCCCAAGACAAGAATTGTTGTTAACACCTTGGAGAAAAGGAATAATTATTTGTCAATGAATAAGAGCATGCAAAATTCATATTTAGTGGGGTGCATGATCTCTATGTAGATAGGATATGATTATTATATTGACAATCTTTTACTTTGCAGAAAGGATTTCAAAAAAATCCACTCAATTGGTAATCTTCGTCTAGCAAGGATTGAAACAAGATTGGAAAAATATCCTACATTTTATTTAAAGGTACATCATGGATGGGAGATTTTCCCATTAACAAACACTGCATTGTCATGGATGCGAGACTTCTTTTCCAAACATGGAGAGTCTATGCCAGATAGAGAGACAATACATATTCCATATAATTTCTCAAAGAATGAAATCTATAAGTTATATAAAGAATATGATGAAAGTGTTGAAGGAAATTGTAATTTTATTTCATATGCATATTTTACAAGAGTATGGAAGAGACAATTCAACAATTTCCATATTCCTAAGAAGTCAAGGATGGGGATTTGCAGTACATGTGCTTCTCTTAAAGCAAGAAGAGATAAATCTGAAGGGGTAGAAAGAGGTATATATTTACAATTTTTTTTTGTTTAAATTCGATTATCAACTATGAAAACATATTATCAATATTTTCATTTTGTGTCATGTGTAGATTCTATAGTCAAAGCACTTCAAGAACACAGGAATCAACAATCAAGTGAAAGGAAAAAGTTGTACAAACATAGAAAGAAGTGTTATGATGCTCCAAATAAATATATGGGTATGATAATTGATGGCATGGACAAAAAAAAACACTTATGCCACATTTTTTCCGTACACCAAAAAATTTACAGGAAGATAATTTCATTCATTTTCACTTGGTTGGTTGTATGGTTTTTAATGGAACAATGTGTCCAAGGGTTTAATTCACAGGTCCAAATATTCATAATGATGCAAAACTAACCATCACCATAATTCATCATGCGCTCAGTCACTGGTCTAGTAATCTTCCTCAAGTTCCATATCTGCAGTTGGACAACACTAGTCGTGAAAACAAAAATCAAATTGTGTTTGGATATCTCATCATGCTTGTTGAACCGAGAATATTTCAAAAGGTTAAAGTTGGCTTCCTTCTTGTTGGACATACACATGATCATATTGATCAAATGTTCAGTCATTTTTCAGTAACATTGAAGAGGAAAAATGTTGGAAGCCTACCATCATTAATTAAATGTATTAAAAAATCATACATTCCAGAGCCTATTTTTCACATATTAGAAGAAATTGTTGACATGCAAATATTTATCCAGGGATCAAATGGTGAAGAAAAGTGTATTGTGCAACTTAATGACATTATCTTCCAACATCAATTTTTTTTGAAAATTTTTGATGGGAAAACACTTATACAAGGCAAGAAGTATTCAACTACTGTAGAATGGGGGCCTTCATCAAGTTTGGCATTTTTGAAGTTCATTCTAGATCGTCCAATATTTGCATCAAAGTTAATTTTATTACAATCAATTGCTGAAATCCATAATGCACGAAGGCGTAATAGAGATGTAGATTATTTTGAATGCTTGGAGAAATAAAAAAGTCCATTAAAGATACATATGAGTAATTTGATGTTGTTGATTCTGTTTGGTGGGAGTATTTTTTCAATGATCAAAGTGACATAATTTCAAACTCAACAAATGGAGACACACTTTTGAAGACTCGATTTATTTGGCCACAAAATAGGTCAAATGAATCTGAAGAGATAAACATTGTTGAACAACAAGAATCTCAAGATACTATTGAGTTTTCACAGGTAGAGGAAAGAGAAATGTATATTGGTTCTAGAAGATCACGTGCACAATGTGAAGCCATGTAAGATCTTTACGGGGGTTCAATACAAGATATTAAGGAGGGTTGCATGATTGCAGTCTTAGCGACTGAAGATCCACATGGTTATCCATTCTGGATTACAAAGGTTATAAGGATCAATAAAGAAAATGAAGATGTTATAGAAGTTGAAGTGCATTGGTATGAAACAAGTACACACCCATTCAATGGTGTGTACAAGCAAGAGATGGTGGTTGAAAAACAAAACAACAAAAAGAGAAAAACAAAGGATCAAAATATAACTCGTTGTTGCACCTACCTATTAAAATTAGAGAATGTTGACATACTTGTCTTAGGTATATGACTTTAATTTGACAAAGAGAGGAACTCTTCGATCCAGGACCATTGATATTATCAAGATGTTGTTTCCACAAGAAATAATGACAAGATAGGATTCTGACGAACCTAGTTGTAGATCAAAGAGTCTTTTGACATCTGAAATGTTTGGCATACATGCAGACTCATATGGTGTACTCATTGATAATAGAGAAGAATATGGATCATCTACATCTTCATCCAATCATTCATATGAAGGAAATGTAGATTCTGATGGTGTGTCCGAATCCATGGATGAATTTGATTAAGTGTATGAAACACTTTATGTATTTTTGATCAATATGATGTTTGTATGGTAACTAGAAATGAGTGTTCTCAGTTACATATGATCTTACATGAAGTTATGAATCATTTCTATGTTTTATGAATTAAATGTTTTGATTATGGACAATAGATAACAAAATTTCTTACCTCTTCCGTTTTGAATAGGGACAATATAACAAAATAATTTATGTTTCATTAAATGTAATTTGTATAGACTTGTTTATTTAAAATAAAAACAAATGTTTCGAAGTTATGTTGAATGTTGACATCTAAAATGGTGATATTTTCTTGCCATTATGTATTATTTTGTGGTTGGAGTGATAAAATAACCTTAAAAAAGTAAATATTTAAGGGTTGATTTTACAATTTGGTTTATACTAGTGATAATTTTTTACACCACTTTCAAATATATGTTAATTATTAGGTTTTGGTTGCAATGGTACTTGCCGTACTAGGATAAGGTTTCAAATGAGGTATAATTTTAATGTTTAGAAAAAAACATTTTTCTATCAGTAACACCATTCTTTGATTTAGGTGTTGATTTTAAGGTTTTCCTGAGCAACTATACACATGTTTTAGGCCATGTTTGAAAAAAAATTATAATTTTAACCTTGAAAAAAAAGGGTGTTACCGGTAGCACCATTTTTTGATTTGAGGGTTATTTTGTGGTTTCTTATGGAAAAATATGGGGTTTAAGGGCTAGAGTTCTCATTTTGAGGTCACAATTCTCGTTAAGTTGGTAATATTGTTTTTGGGTCTCCGAGAAGTTTTATACCTGCGCATGAATGCCGAAGGGATGAAGGCCCGATATCAATGAATACCGAGAGGTACTCCCTACAACTAGCAAATCCACGTGGATTCCATGTGGAAAATATGATGGCCACTAGTTAATGACGTCCCAAAAACTTCGGAGGACCATAAATTTTAAACCAAATCTCGATTTCAAACAAGGTTATAGTTGTTGGAAATATATCAGTGAGAATGAGGCAATGGAGGCCTTATTCAAAGGATTTAGGGATATGTAGGAAAGAGAAAATTGATGCCCCATATCTTAAAAGGATACTTAGGGGTTGGTTGTGTGACACTATGGTGAAGACCTTATGTAGATATTCTAGAATAAATAAGCCAATGTATCTACGATGATTATATAGCCGTGAATACATGCTAGCATTTGGTGTCTATGGTGAAGTGCATGTGGTTGACTATTCAAACCCTACTATGAATCAGGTGCACACACATTTCTTATTTATTTCCTTTGCTTTTCAATATGAGTAACTCATCATTGATCCCAAAATCTATCAAAGGGAGGGATAACAAAGTAACCCTAGAATTGTTTTATGAATATGTAGAATCATTAGAAAAACATAGAGAAGAGAGAGAAGGCCAACTTCAAAGTGAGTTAGAATCAATTCTTGATAATAAATTTAGATCCTTAGAAGATAAGATTCAAACACATATAGATAATAAACTATTAGGGTTTGAGACTCAACTACAGTAAATGAAGGATAGAGTACAGGAAATAGAAAATTAAAACCAAGAACAAAAACAATCAAGGAAATAAGAAGATGTTGAATAAAATAGTAATCTTAGGGACCAGATTAAAGAGCTAAAATAAAAACTAACTAACAATTTGGCACTAAATAACATGGAACACAAATTGGATATGAAACCTATCAAAGAGGAAATGAGTAAGCTCATAGAGTTAGACCATGAGTGTAATAAAAGAGCCTTGAACCTCATAATTGTTGGTATAAAAGAACAAATAGATGAGGGCACACTAGAAATAGTCAAGGGGAAACTAAAAAATAAATCGCAAATTGAAACAACTAGCCTCATAGAAGAAAAAACATTGGGAAAAATAATTGAACATAGAGATAGGTTAAATAAGGTTATGGTAAGCTTTGATACCCATAAATATGACATAATTAGTAAAACGTTGAGCTTAAAAGGGTCAGGAATATTTATAAATGAATACCTAATTCAAAAATATCAAGCTAAACCCCGGATGGGGTGCCACGTCGAGCAGATTGGCCATGTGGTGATGAGTCGGGCAAGGCCTTAAATATGGGCCACCGGCTCCCATATCCTCACCATTAAGATGGGAGCAAGCCTGAGTAGCCAAGGCATTGGGACGAGGCCTCTCGTGCGCATGAAGAGGATGGGTGCTCAAGGCACTAAAGGATCAACCTTAATGGCCAAGCCTGTCATGATCACCAACATGTTTATCAGTAGCTATGAGTGGGATACAATGTATTTTGAGGTTGATCAGCTGAAGTCTGAAATTTCGGGGACCTGGTGTAGAGCTAGCCACCAATTCAACGTTCTGGTTATAGTCTTGATTATCCACATGCCGATGGCAAGAGGCCGGCCTCGCCAAGGCGCAACGTGGTATGCATTTGAATCTTGAAGGAAGAGACAATAGAAATTTGAGAAGGAGTTGTCCATAGCGCGAAGGCAGAGAGCCCGGAGGACCAGGAATCCTAGGACGCCTCCCATGGCCTATGTGGATGATATTGTTCTGGAAGAACCCATCCAGGTTCCTCTGGAACATCTCCTCTTCATTGTGTCAGATAATTGGGATCTTCCAACCTGCTTTCTGGATGACGCCAAGCCACGAGAAGTAGCAACGACGCACAGTCACAAGGAAGGCGACTCAGAATGGGAACCTACCACTTGATATGTTGAAGAAGAATTTATGGTCAATGCGGAAGCAACTGTGAATTCAACAACAAGGGAATTCTCAAAGGAAGTGGACCAGAAGGAAGCTCAACGAGGACAATACGATAGGCACGAGAGTGAATAAATGAAGGATATCCAGGAAAAGGAGGGTGGAAGGGCTCCAGAGCCACTTCTCCTCTCCTTCATTCAAGAAGAATGGCATGTCCAGTCTCCATGCCTCCACCCGGACTACCTGGTGCTGATTTTTGAAACAAGGAGCCTGGTGGACGACCAAATCCATCGAGCTCTCCAAATCCACTAGCACCTAGACACACTGTATGATGCCTATTCCAATACGTCACCTAGACGACGATGCCCAACATGTACACAACCCTTCGCGCTTCCAGCCAGCTCGGGAAGGAATGATCAAGTTGATGAAGCCACCGGGTAACTGTTAATGTGAATGGTTATGGTTAGAAGTTTTGTTTTGTTCAGAACGAGAGATTTATCCCTATTAGACTTTCATTATGCTGCCAGATGTAATCTTTGGAAACAGTTTCAAACTCATGGCTTCCATACGTCCTAGTTTCCTTCGGGCAGGATAGATGGCAGACCGGTTTTTTTTGCAAACAAGTTGCATAAGAAGCCAGTTGTCTCAGTTTCCATTTTTTAGGTGAGACAGTTGGCATTCCAAATGTTATTGTAAGTTTTCACTTTAATACAAATAGGATCCTCCCTTTTTTACTTAAAATAAAATAAAATATCAAGCTAAATTAAGGAAGGGGGTTCAAAAGGTAAAGCATGTCGGGAAATAAGGAAAATGGGAAATAATTAGGAATCAAAAATTTATTATTAGGGATAGAGACCAACAAGATAACAATAAATAACAATTTGGGACACTTCAGATCCTCTCTTGGAACTGTCAAGGCTTTTCTTGAAACAAAGGGCCTATATTAAGTTGGATCCCAAGTGAAATTAATATTATATTTCTCGTTGAAACTTAGGAGCATGAGGAATATTAGGTCCCTAACATAGACATATTTATATTGTGGTTAGTGTGGAACAAGAAATACTCATGTATAGGGATTGGAGTCATAACTTGTTACATAAGAACAAACATTTCTCCTCACAATCCGCTTCATACAAAAGACCCTCTCAATCAGTTTATTAGGATGGCTATTTCAAATATTATTTCTAAGAAGATGTATATAGCAATTTTTTTTATTTCCCACCTATTAATTCTACCTTTTATAAGAAAATAAATCTAGATACAAATTGTGCTTATAAGAGCTTAGAACAAGATATTTATAGTCTGATAAATGAAGGTAGTATCCTCCTACTAGGATACTTTAATGCTAGAACTACAACTAATCAAGCTATTATCTTAAGCAATGATTCCAACCCTAATAATTTAAGGATATATGAGGACCTTGTTTAATTAGCTAATAGATACAAAAGGAACTCTAAAGTCCTAGCTAAGAATTTGTATGGTACTGAGTTAATCAATCTTTGTGTCTCTCAAGATATAATCATTTGCAATGATCTAATAAAGTGGCCAAAATCTAACAAATGACTTGTATCCATGGGTTGGATAGCAATGTTGTGGATGATGTGATATCATATATCCCTATGTACAATCAAATAGTCATTTTTGACCTCTTAAATGACCATGATCCTCACTCTGATCATAGAACTTTAACCCTAAATCTAAATTTTATCATGCACAAAAACCCCATTGAAGAGAACTTTAATAACCAAAGGGACTTGTTTTTTGACAAAAAAAAAGATAATCTCTTCTTAAAGGACTTAACCACTAAATTAAATATTCTATCATATAAGAACAATATTGAATACCTTTATCATAATTTTATGACAACTCTCTCTACTTCCATAAAAAAATTATCTATCAAAGTGTCGTGTAAAAGGAAAAATAGAATTTCCAACCTTGGTATGATAATGAGTGAAAACTTGCTAGAAAATCCATTATGGATGCCTCTAATGAGAATTTGAAATATGATAATATTAATAGATACAAGCCCTAATTAAAAGGAAAAAAAGGCACTACATAAATAGAAAGCAAGAGAAGCTTTTGCACCTATCTAAGATAAATCCAAAGAAATTCCGGCGGAAAATTTTGACT
>JZKD02S1625353.1:188185-199493 GCA_000966675.3 Picea glauca
GTACAACAAGCTAGCTTGCATAAATGTATCTCTCTCTCTCTCTGTTATACCTCTCACCAAGTCGGCTCATCCATTTTCACTAGCGTCCTTCTAGACCCCCTTGGATGTTTGCTCTCCTTCTTATCCTTCTATCCCAAGGATACATTACTCTCTTACTCTTGTTTTAAAACCCCATAATCCCCCACTTGCCTTAGCCCATCCTTTATTTTCATCTATCCTAGACCCATTGAAGAACATTCATTAGTCCCTTATTCCACAAGAATTATGCTTCTCTTATCATCTCTATCCCTTCATACACTTAACACCTTGATGCCCCTAGTTCTCTTAGCTATTACAATAAATATTATTGGGCATTTTGATCCAGGATTACGCACATCCTTCTTAACGTTAGGGAGTTTAGACCCAGGTTTCATCTAGAATTTTCCAAAATAAACCCCAGAGCACCGACATATTGATCCTCGACCAAGGCTGTGGAAGGTCTCACCCAAGATGTAGAGAGGATCACAGAGACCATAAGGTTTTGTTACAGGGATGAAGGCATAATGTAACACCTTGTTTCCCCCAGTCTGTAAAAATAACTATAATGGCCAAGAACTATGGAAAACTCAAAGATCTGAATGTTTGATTTGACGGACCTTTGTATAAAAGGTCGATGAATGTAAATTATGTTATGAATATGTGTTGCATGACTGCTGGGAGGGGGATGTGCTAAAAGAGACCATGATGGCTAATGAGAGGTGGTGGAAGGGACCTGGAATGGTTGTGTTAACTTCCACCGAGCCAGTACCATACTGGTTTTTACTTGCTCAAATACCAAAGCAACTCTCTAAACCTGGAATGGATTTTCCGTTAGATTGGTAGGTGGGGAGGCTCCTCAAGAGTTAATGAGGGGATGGGGGTGAACCGCCCATCCATAAAAGTTCTTAGACCTGACCATAGATGGGGAAATTCACGCCACACGCAATCTTGCAGAGAAAAAGGCAAGAGAGGAAGTGTGGTAAAGGGTAGAGAGAGAGCGCACGTGACAAGGATCGTGGAAGAGAACTAGAGAAACTCTGGAAACACAGGGAGTTCTCAACGTAGGAGAAGGAGAGTAACCTTTGTCCTGTATTATTTTTCTGTATCAGAAGAAGGAGGGTAACCGTCGTCCTTGACTTTCGTTGATCTGGAAGTAAGAGACTCAATCTCAAAGCATCATGGTCTACCTTAGGGGTGGCTAGTGGTAAATCCGTTTGGAGTCACTGAGCCTACGGTTGGGTGGAAACGAGCACCCCTCTCCGCAGTTGCATCATGCCTAGTGGATATGATAAGTGTTTTATGCCTTATATTTTGAATTGAATATCATGAATACATGCTCATGTTTATATGCCCATAATGATTTCTGTGTGGAATGATTTCCTGGTGTTTTAGACTAGAAATAATGGATGCATGTGTATACTTACATGCCATAGTTGGTTTCTGTACAAATGATTAAGTCTGAGGCATGAGTTCACTCCACCGAGAATCCTCTTGTTTGCTTTATTCTCGTAATACTCTGGGAAGGCTCCTTGAGAGTACTCTTCCCCGGGAATTACCCCATAAACCTTGGAACCATACCAAACCTTTACCCAGAGACTCGACTAAGATCAGGGACAATTTCCTAAGAACCGTCTGAAGGTTCATGCGATCCGGGTCTGGAAACCTTATGCAAGAAAGAGTATCTCTCTAAGGTCTCGGAGTCGTGGGAATTTGAAGCTCTCAGAGGTTGAATTTCATGATTCAAGCTCAGAAAGGATAGCGAGTCCAATTATCGAAAGAGAATACCCCATCGTTTGGTAGATGAACAGTCGGAATCCTTTTGGAAATACCCCAGATCTGTCAAGACTGATGGATCTAGAGGAGGAGCGCAGGCGTTAACACCTCAACCCTTTTAGCCTTTGCAAGTAGCGATGGGATCTAGGACCATAGATCCAAGGATCTAACAGAGATCTATTGATCGTCGATCTTAAGGTTTACATAGGCAGGAGAGTGGACTCGACAATGTCCTAAAAGTCCCAAAGTATTCAGAACCATCCATCAGCATAGGACATGTGGCAGTCGGGTAGCATTTCGCTGACTCGCGACTTGGATTGGTCAAGGGTAGGACTACATGAACTCACAATTCATGAAATCACGATGTGATCGTGGTCATTGGATCCAAGCCATGGGAGAACCGTTGGATCAGAACCTCCGCATGGTATCGCGTATCAGGGGTTCAAAGGTTGAAAGAATTTCTTTTCGACTGTAGAAGTCATGAAGTGCCGAGCATCGAGGGCTCATGAGAATACGTGGCACATCTGTTAGGTGGGGACCATGTGGTTGACAGGTGGCATAACAACAAGCGCCCAGAGAAAGGTGGAAGCAGGTGACAGGTGGTGGACACAAGTCGCTTGGGAAAGAATCAACCCATTGTTGACTTATCGTGTTTTGGGGATTCACGAAGGAGGAGCACAAGGGCTCAACAATCCAACTCATGAAGTCATGATATGTGAGTAATTCTAGTGTTTAGCCTAGCCTACGGTTACATGTAGCAGGTGCTAGTGAGGAGGGAGCCATAACTGTATCGCATTTCGGGTATCGGTGTTTGGAGAAAGAGGAGTCGAGAATCTTGACTCTCCAACTCGCGAGTTGTGAAAGGAACTTGCGCTAAGGCCAGGTTGTGGTCACTTGGAGGAGGATAAGGGAAGGGATGGTATGCGCTAGGCCCCGTAGAAATACAGGGATTCTATCCCTCAAAGAAAAGAAAAAAAAAAATTTAGTCGTTGTAGTGGGTGTGTGACACATAAACACACAAAGAGTCGCCAGAATTGGCGAAGGGATGATTTTAGGGGCTAAATTTCGCTCATAGGCTAATTTTCCATGGTTTTTTCCAAAAGGAGATTCACTATTCTAAAAATGATTCACCCAAATTCTATAGGATAAAATTATTTTACCTTAAAAATCGCAAACATTTTATACAAACTATATTAAATCCTTAGAAATTTGAATATTTTTATAAAAATATCGCCAAACATTTATAGTTGGCATATGAAGGATCAATAAGATTCGCCAAGGTTTCTACATTTTAAAATAAATTTCCATCCTTAAAATCATCCCTGGGCCATCGATGCAGTTCGTATATGACAGATTACTAAGACTAATAACTAAAACAATAAACACACCACATATTCAATTCATACATGAGAGAAACAAAATGGATTAGAACTGTCGCATCTTTATTACTAGAGCCATTCCATCACAACAGAGTTATACATTGCATAGAACAAACATATATGATATCCATACAACTTCCTATATTTTCTATATAAATCCTCATAGTTACAACACACTACAATGCACCTTGTTCAACACTCAGACACATGCATATATTTAAAAGAATTACAATATTACAACAAGATCATAGTGAGCTCAATACTAAGGACTCAATGAATCTCTTCTCCTCAGTATCTAGCTAACCAACCAACCCTATTTCTGATATTATTGCTTCCTCTTATATCTTTCTCTATTGGGGAGTGTTGTCTCTTTCTACTCCGCTCCACTCGTTTATCTGTCAAAACTGATTCACACGATTCTGATGTATGTCAATGCTCCACATAGACTTTATGTATCAATGGCGATCTTAACTTCCTGGAAAGCTCATCCTCTGCTTGTACCACACCCTTGTATATTGTTGGAAGTAACCATTCATGAAGATTTCCTGATGATTCGTTTCTTGATTATGGCAGGAATCTTCTTGATTTCTAGCACAATGGAAAAAACTCGGACCAACATGAACTGGGTAGAATTTAAGCTTGGTGTGCAACTGAAAAAACCTATTCTGGGGCACACCCTTCATCATTCCTCATGCATTTCCTTAGGCACATGCAAAACTATGGAATGATCATGCATAACTTCTTTTGTGTGTGCATGCAAAATTGAACCCAAAAATTTGGGTGCCAACAAACCTGCACCACTAATATTTGTCTTGTCCTCGAGCCAACTGCTGCAAGTTTTGAAGGAGAATAGTTTAAGTAAGAGAAAATCATCGATGCAGGATGTAGGTGCAATTGGACTTAGGTCCGTGAATGAATCAAGCATGTTGCATGGTAAAAGATGGAGTTGGAGGGCATGCATCCAGATGCTCCCTCTGGAACCTTCACTGGTGTTTATGGAGGGGAATAAGGGATCTGTTTAAATCCCACCAACTAACACCGAGCATTGAAGATAACTGAGGCTCCATCAAGAGAGAGTATCATAATCTTCTTGTCTTTTTATTCTGGGACAATTAGGCTGAGCTAGTAGTTATGGTCGTTCTACTGGAGAAGGGATGTGGATCCATGGAAAGATGTGAAGGTAGGGGGCCTGAAAATGGGTTTGGACATATACACATTCCCCGAGTTTGCTACCAGAGGAGGTGGATATATGAAGAAAGAGGAGGCCCCTATGCATCGACAAAGGGGATGATGCATGTAAATCATTGGACGTAGGGACCCTCCTTATCAACAAAGGGCATGATGCATGGAAATAATTGACAATGGGGAAGCTGGCAATTAAAGAGATTAGAGGTTCTGCCTAACAATTTTTTATACATTGTTAAGATGTGGGAGAATTGTGTTGTGGGAACTGGAGGGAATTGGTTAGGATGAGAAGTGCACATTCCAGGAATTCTGTTGAATTGGTCCATGATACGAGAGATGAATGAGCAGAAAATTAACTAATAGAAGGGCAAGGGGGAAATTTTGTACTATGGGTGACATCCAAGAGAAAGTGGGAATGGGACATGGAGAATTTATCCAAAGAGTTCATAGGAGGGGAGGTATTTATATAGTGGTAGGGGGGAGAGGGTCAGTCATACCAGTATAGTGGAAGTGACAGGGTAAGGAATACTTAGAAGATGGTGGTGAGGTGCTGCAGATGAAGAGATCCCAATGTAGATCCATCATCCGGAGGATGGGCCTTGTGGAATGGGGTGTCCTATGTAACTCCGTACCTATGTTCTGGATAATTTGTTATAAATATATTTCCTTTCCCTTTTGGTGAAATGAAATTCTCGAAAAGGATTCTGAGGCTCATGTGACTTTTTCGTCGGTGCTAGGATAATGTACCTGTATTATAGGGTTGATCAGGATCAAAAGTATCAGGACCTAAGAAAGTTGTCAATGTATCAAGTCTGCTCATGTGAATGAATATGTGGTGGTGTTGTATGACGGTTAGTTAGGAATATCGATATGTTGATATTCACACTGGGCAATGAAATTGACGGTTTCCTTTATCTGGAATTGGGTCAATCGTCTTACTTTTAATGGTTTATATAAAGCTCTATTCCCCATGGTTCTTCGAAATGATGGGGTGGGCCCATTTATCATATCTACAATTATGATCCTCTAAGATCAACTGAGGTTGGTGGAAATATGTTGTCGTCAACATCTTGTAAATTTTACTGAATGGTTTGGATAACACTTCACATACACAACTCTTATTCGCTGGGGCATCACACATGTGTCCTTTGCACCCCTAGGCTATTGGCTTGTTAGGTTATTTGATTGTAGCAACCCTTGGTGGGTCACACTGTGGCCTCATGTGTTCCCCTCCAATCAACTACTGTCCCAAGGGATCTGTACAAAGTTTAACCAGTTCTTATAATATCGATTGAGCAATGAAGTCATCAATACTTATGCTTGTCTCGTCTGTTTTCTCAATGGAGTGGGGGAAAGGCAGTGGTCTATTGTTGAATGATCCTATAGGGCTTACGAAGTAGATAGTTGGTCCCAAGATTGGTGCAATAAGGCTCCTTTTCTCTTCATACAATATCTTGGGCACTGGTGGTAGAGGGGGTGGGAAAGTCCCAACACATCGAATTTTTAAATATCGATAGCACACATCATGTCGCTTCTTCGCTATCCCTGCTTTGTCACAAGTGTATGAGTAGGGGTGTGTACCTTCCTCAGGTATGAATATTTCATGCATGGCTACTTTGATGAAAACCCACTTGGGAAAAAGGTTCCTAATGCACAACCCACCACCAGGCATGAATTCCTATAAGTACTATATCTAGTGTGCGAGTCCTCTAATGCTTAGGAATGTGTTATTATATCCATGCAATAAAAGTGTCCACCAGTTTTGATCTATCATACTGATATGAGCCAATCTTTTCTTTGTGCTCCTTTGCAGAGATATGTGCACATATTCGTGTTGACACTTCATATAGATTTTTTTTTCATTGATCCATAACATCGTCAGAATGCGTGTCATAAGACTTGACACGTTTCCAACTTAACTCTCCATCTGCGGTGGAGTTGATGTAGTCCTCCTTGTGTCCTATGATCTTATAAATTTTCTCAATGACTAAGCTACACACATCCTCATCCACGGGCTCATTATACCGGTTTCCTTCATATGGATCTAGTGGCACGACCATGCGCAGGGTGTCTATTTCAAAGGACATCTTCATTTTCTTCAAGTTTAATACTGTAATATTTTCAAAGGCCCAGTCAATACCTAGTAGTGCAGGATGTGGATCAGATCCATCCATAATATTTATGACCTCAAAATCGACCTTTGTTTTTACTCCTTCTATGTTTACTTCCACTTTATCTAGATGACCTATGGGGTAGATCTTCTATTGATTTGCCAATCGAAGATGGATGGGAGACCAAACCAACTTTAGTTTCCCCATCACCTCCCAAAATTTCTTCAGAAAAATAGTCACGTAGGACCTGACATCCAACATGATTCCATCCATGTCAAAACCACTAAGCTCTGTCGTCATATTAAATTATCAACCAATGCACTTTTTCTTGTTGAGATGACATACATCTCTCTTGGGTGACAGAGCGAATATGGTAGCCTCCACTTATTGTTCTTTCATGCAAGTAGATAACATTTTATTCAACTTACTTTTTTCTTATGGATCATTCAATAATCGCAAACAATAATGCAATAAAGAACTGACTTGGTCTTCAGATTCTTCCTTGTGACCCAGTTCATGTAATACTTCTACGTGCAATGCACATTGTAATTCCTCCTAATGTTTTTCATCATAGGTCTTCTATTCATCACATCGCAAATCAGTTTGTCTGCAAGCCTCATCAAATGATTTTTCATCACATGTTGAAATTCTTCGTGCACGCGAGCCTCTTCCAATGATATTTGCATCATGCACTGCAATTCCTTACATGCACAATCCTCTTCCAGAGACCTTTGTGTCACATGTTACACTTTTTCATGGATTCGAGCCTCCTCCAACAACCTTTGTGTCTCATGCTATACTTCTTCCCGAATCCGAGCCTCCTTGAGTGAACCCTGAGTCACACACTACAACTCCTCACACACTCTTTCGTCTTCCAGTTCTTTTTGCACATCACACAATAACTGTTTTTGCTAACAAACATCAAAATTTGGAGGGGGATGTGGTGCCTTCCTTATCTTTCCATATTGATGTTGAACTGAGCCTTCACCATGCTTGAAGTATGATTCTATCTTTTCCCCTCCGTAGGTTACTACCTGGACGCTAGCCTCCTCGTTCTTCTTCTTATTCTTGTGTGTCTTGGCATGCACCATGTTATATTTGTTCTTATTTTACTCCCACTTCTTCCGTAGGTCGGGAAAATATTTAGTGACATGCTAAGGACTATAAAAATATGCACAAAGCATGTGTGGTTTGGTACAAAATTATGAGACATGACCAAGGAGTATACCTCCCCCTTTTCCATATCATTGGCCACGATCGTGCCCATATCCCCCTCGGGGACCTCCTTGGTATATTCCTCTTTCTGTGCCACTGTTCTCACCAACTTTCTACTCTTTGTGTACCCATAATGCATTGTGAGTATTATCTTGCATTAACTAGAGTGAGTGACAACTATTGACATCATGCCAAACATATTTATAGAACTGGCATAATGGAGTGTGAGTCATCATTTGGTACTTCTGCAAGGTTGGGAAGCAGGGTGGCACGTGGCCCCACTGTCAACATATTTCACACCATTATATCTACCCGATGGAAATGGACTGGGTGCACCCATTGCCACATAATTTGGTAGGACAAAGAACTCATCTCTTTGATTCCATTCTAAGCGACAGG
The DNA here is from genome assembly GCA_000966675.3 of Picea glauca. Taxonomy (NCBI): domain Eukaryota; kingdom Viridiplantae; phylum Streptophyta; class Pinopsida; order Pinales; family Pinaceae; genus Picea; species Picea glauca. The sequence continues at coordinate 196,266 of JZKD02S1625353.1, forward strand.
AGATACACCAGACATGCTCACACATGACCTTCATATTATCCATATATTACAGTTTCATTATCAAGTTGGCTAGTTGTGAGTGCACTTTAGTCAAACCTGTTGATGTCTCTGCCCCTCCTGGCGTTGCTTCCAGATGCATGGCAATTTCTACTTCCTCCACTCGATTTGTCACCTTATGTTGGGTGAGTGGTACTTGGATATGGGGAAGCAACCCCACAATAAACCATTCCCTATGTTGCACATCCTTGATTTGGAATGCCAACCTATCCATCAAGATTTTAAACCATTGGTTATAATCCCATACAGTTTCTCCTTCCTTTTTCTTGATCTCTTTTATCTCTATGATACATTGGTATTCCGTCTTATCCTTCTGGAACGCCCTAAGTAGATCCTACTTAATCTCAGCCAGGGACCTTTCCTGTCCTGCCAACATAGTATATTTATACTTCATATACCATGTCAAGGATTTGTCCTTGAACGTGGTCTCCAACTGTGCGATTTTGGCTACTTCGTCAATAATTCTCTTTACGAACCATATTACTTCACATGTAAACCAATGTTTTTGTGCATCATCCTTACCCTTTCCATGGAACATGGGTAGTCTCAATGTATTGTCTTGATTTTTCATCTTCAAACTCGAACTAATTCCTTTTCTATAACTGTTAGGGGATTCAATTTTCCACACCACTATTTCTTAGGGTAAAGTATTTTTTGCTTCACCTTCTTCTTCACTTGTCTCTTCGCTTCTCTCTTCTTCTTCTCTTTCTTCTACTCTAATATATTCACTATTTTCTATGTTTCCTTATTGATTAAAAATGCATAAGGGGGGTGGTACAAAGTGGGGGTAAGTCCACGTTCTTTTGAAACTTCATGCGAGGTGACCCATAGAGTTATCTACTTGCAACCGCACAAGACCATCTACTATTGTAGAATAAATTTTTGGATAAGAACTATGTACTGGTTTTCAAAACGTCCAACATTTCGAGTGGACACTCCGCCCATTATTAGGGACAACAAAAATATCATATGTGGGAAACGAGTGCCAAGGTTTTGAATTTAAATATTTGGGTAGGAAGGTAACCGTTGAATAATAATTAGGTAAATAATTAAATAATAGAGTCAAATTAGTCGTTGATATTAAACTATAAAAACCTTGGCACTCGTTTCCCACATATGATATTTTTTTTGTCCCTGATAATGAGTTGAGTGTCCACTCGAAATGTTGGACGTTTCGAAAACCAGTACACAGTTCTTATCCAAAAATTTATTCTACATTATGTCTAACTATGACAACTTACATTCCAATCTACTATTGTCAATTTGTCTCCGCCAACACTTGGGGAGCCACCATATTCTTCTTCTTTTGACGCACCAACACGACGCACTCTACCTTCCTATCCTAACTACACACCAAAAATGTGCACTCTGCCTTCTGTTCTGACCCACGTACTACAAATCCATGCTTTGTCTCTTGGTCCGACCTGTTCATTACCACTCTGTGCACAATTGTGCTCTCCGAACAACACACTACTACTCTACATGGCATCCTCTCTTCTTACCAGTGCACCATTTCTCTTCACTTCATTTTCTTCTAACATTGTGATAGTTCGCAATAACCAAGGGGTGCGGACTTCGTCAGCTAGGTCTAAACTAGTATCATTACGGGTATCCCTATTGGATGCCATCTCCTCTATGCCACACCTCTTTGTAGGCCTATCTTCATATGTTCTCCACTTTTTCACAACATACTCTCCTGCACTACAATCTATTGTGATTTCTTTTCTCTTCATATTGGACCTAACCCCTCGTCACATGCCCCTAGATAGTTTGTTTTTACCTCTCTTCCTCTCTTCGTCTTATCTCAAATATTCTCGCATACCTATCATCTCTTTTTCTCCTCAGCTCCTTTGGGTCCATTCCATACCTCACCTCATCTTAACAATTTCTAGATCCTCTGGAATGGATCTATCTCTTTTTTGAGTTTCACCCATATTTGCATAAACCCCCTCCCATATCCCCTACGCTAGGGGAGTTTACTTAGCGATTTGATCATGATCCATGCACATCAACCCTTTCTCCATGAACAACTTTTTTTATCCAAAGAGGAATTTCCTCCAACATACACTTTCTCAATCCTTTTTTAAACTTTCTTTCAACCTCACTGAAAGAGTCTGTGTATTCCATGGTGAATTCAAAAATGTAACCTTCTTTTACCCAAACATAATATAATTTGATAGCCTGAGTCCATTTGTTATCCAACACCTTCGGTTCTTCAATATTGGCTTGATCCCAAGCCACTGGATCCAATGACCACATCAAAGAATTGGTAGTAGTTTTCTTTTTTATCCATTTTGTTAAATACCATGTTATCATCCTATAATTTATAGGATCAACTGGTGACTGGGATATTATCTGTCTTTGGCGTTTTGGTTGACAAATGATTTTTCATTCTGCAAATAATTTGAAAAAGAAAAAAGGAAAAAGAAAGAAAGAAAAAGAAAAAAGAAAGAAAGAAAAGAAAAGAAAAAGAAAAAAGAAAAGAAAAGAAAGAGAAAAACAAAAAAAAGAAAAAGAGGGCATAAAATAATTTCAATAAAAGCCCCATGCAATAATACTAACTTGGTCCATACCTTTCAAGCATGGCCAAGTTCTTTTTAAATTGATGTTGATAGGGTAGTGAATGAATTTGGCTAAATAGATTAATATTAGCCAAAGTGTCTAGGATAGATTAGTGAATAAATCTGGCCAGACTGTCTAATCCTGGTCAGATAGCCCCAGGGTAGAGTAAATTCTTAACCCAATAGTCTAATCTGGGTTAACTGTCATAGGAACTAGGTTAGAATATAGGTTAGATTGCTTGGTTGCTTCATTTCAATAAGAACCAGCTTGATGTAAGTGTTGCACCATGTTTTCAGATGTTTAAAAAGATTGTTGGCCTAACCCCTTGGTGGTGTCTACTTGAAAATCCTTGGAAAAACCTGTAAAATTCATTTATCCTAAGTTTTCCTCGATGCATGTGTTTGTTCGCGCCCTCACTTATACTCCCTGCACATATCAAAGGTCTTGATCGCGGCGCCTAGATCTACGGTGGACGGAGCATTCCGGACCCCCCCGACCGTTCTACTTTTAACCGGGGGGGGGGTCTAGAATCGATGATAAGACTCGCACTCATTTGGATGGCTCAAGATCGAGTGCTTAAATCAATGGTCAATATTGGATTCCGGACTC
>JZKD02S1625353.1:214354-234947 GCA_000966675.3 Picea glauca
CGTTCGTGGCAAGCCCCTTACAATGAATTTTACCTTCAATCGATAACCTCCACGTCACCCATCCGTATCCCTCAGCCACCTTCACCCGCCATCTCATCCTCAAGTGATCCGTTGGCCATTTATTACTGGATAACCTATCCGTTATCTAGCTGACCTATCTCCCGCGCCCAACCGACCCCCGTTTAAATAAAACTACCGTTATTCCTCTTGCTTTCACTATTCACCCATTGCACCAGTGAAATTCACCGCCTACTCCCCCATTACTGTCTGTTGTCCTCATCCACAGTCAGTCACCCCGATAACATTGTGTTTTATTGCAGGTATTGTTGCAGAAATGGCGCCAAAATCCAAACAAGCGAAAGGAGAGGAGAATCCATTTCTCCCGCCTCCTGTCGATCTGGACAAGATCCCACTGGTCGACAAAGACTGATTAATCACAGATACCAAATGCAATTTTGATTTCTCAGACCTCCAGTCATGGCTCAGGGAAGTTTTCCTGGACCAGAGTGATGAAATTGGACTATGGAAGTCCAATTTACCCCTCTACCTCTTTCCCCAAATCCACCATTTTCCCAAGTTCGCTCTTAAGTGTCAAGTTCACTATATCCCAGAACAAAGAGTCGTCATCTCCTCATCCAGAGAAATCCTGTTTTTCATCAAGCCCGAATCCATAGACCAGATGATGCAAATCCCCCGAGCTGACTCTGCGTCTCCCTTCAACCTGGAAATTCTCACGGAATTGTACCAGAAAATGACCTTCCCCCAAAGAGCTCAAATATTCGATCTCTTCCTTCCCCCATCCGCTCAATTCCCCTCCACAAATCCTCCTTATCTGTCGTCCATGTTCTCCACTAAGGGAAACCAGGTCATCTCATCCCTTTGTGCCTTATTAGGATATTATTTTAACCAGTGGGTAGATGAACCCATTCTGGGTTTTTTATCCATCTTCTCTATAGATGAAAAGCCCACCACCCAGTTTGATTTCAGCACATTTTTGGCAGACAATATTCATGAACAGTTCGTGAATTTCGGCACTAAAGGCATGTTTAGATATTCATCGATACTAGCATATTTGTTCATCTTCTTCCAGGCAGATAAATTCGGTTTTTCCATGCAGAAGATGGATGGAGATGGTAGACCTCAGGCAATCACTGCATGGACCTCCTTGCTCAAGCACAACTCCACCGAGTTCAGCTTCAAGGAGTTCATCGACCAGTTCTACCACCCTGTGGTAAGCATGTTAGGTGGCAGGCCCGAGCCTCGAATAAATGACGAAGTCCAAAGAATCCTGCATCTCTCGGACAACACAAAGATTGGGGATTGGTACTTGTATAAAGATCACACCGAGATCAGAGTATATGGGTGCGAGTTGGCACTGTATAAGCTGCCCAAGTATCTACTTGTCCGAGTCTTTGCTTCAGAATATATAAGGCAAATTATGAATTTAGATGATATCCATTTTGTATCATTGAAGAAAAAGCAACAGCTTGGAATCAAGAGGCAGATTGGCTCCTTCATCTGCAACAGTCGCGATGTTGGGGAAGAAGCAGACCAGATGCTGAGAGAAATGAAGTTCTTCATGAGCTTCCCATGTCATTATGACCCTTGTGGGATCATCTTAGAGATGAGGGTGAAGAATAAAAACATCTCTTATGTTCATGTGTCTAGGCCTGAAATTGAGAAGTTCACAAATCAGATATCCTGGGAGCCTAACACATTGATTGAAGTAGAACAGTAGGATCCCTCGGCCACTGTATCTCAAACAACAACACCACAGGTCCCGAAGGAAAAAATGCCTTGACAAGATTTATCTCTGCCTGTCACGGAGGTATCGTCCGAAGAGTTCCCACTGCATACTAAGAGGCCTAAGACTTTGTCAGTCCCTGGCCCGATCGGGGAAAAAGAAGCCCCGTCTACCACAGTGACCAAAGTTGGTATTCCACCCTTTGGTTCCAGCCTCTATAAGTTCATCACCCCAATGTTGCCTAAGAAATCCACAGACTCCCCATTGGACACTCAGCCAGGTAAGACAGGACCCAAGCTGAGCATTTTTTAAAAGTACGAGCTGATCAAGAAAAGAAAGCAGACCCTTACCAACAGTACTTGTGCTCATTTTTGGAAGCAGACGTCGACTACACAACATAGGCTGTTGTCTGCATTTGACACAGAAAAGGGAAGAATGCACATGGCCTTCCTCCAGGCATAGGTACCAGACCCCAAAGTGATCACTGATTATAAAAGGGCAACCTTCGAGTTTCAGACAAAGGACGTGCATCCAGCCGATCAAATGGATCTGCACAAGCAGACAGGGGAAATGGTTTTCTACACTCTAGCACATGCTTCTACTGTTGCTTCAAAATTACAGGTGTCCCTGAACAATGTTCAAACACAGCTCAAGATGGAGAAGATTTCATCCTTTGCAAAGGACAATAGGATCAAAACTTTGGAGGAGCTGGTCCTCAAGATTGGTTATGATCCTTCAACCGTGAAAGTAGCCGAGGAAATGATAAAGAAGAAAAATGTTGACATAGAATCCTTGAGGAAGCAACTGAAGCTCCCGCCCACAGAAGATTCATAGGCGAAGGAGATAGCAGAGAAAGAAGGTGAGAAGGATGAAATGCTCAAGCTGCTCATGGAGTAGAATGCACAGCTCAAAGAAATGGAAGCTGAGATGGAAAAACTATTAAAAGAGAAGGAGCAGTTGAAGCTAATGGAAGTCATTCCATTGAGTGCCATCCCAATTTCAAGATCAAGCACAACGTCAGCGACAGAAATCCCATCCGCGACTCCATTGACATCACAGGAGAAGACAACTGACCTGGCTAAATCCATGGAAAAGATGAACCTACAGGAGACAGAGATCAACAGGCTTAAAAAGGAAGTTGAGAACCTTCAGGAACTCAAAACTTCCTTCTAGACCAGCCTCTCCAAGGAAAAGCAGGTGACAGAGTAGCTCAAGCAGGAGTTACAGTAGCTCCGGAAGCAGACAGTGGCAGGAAATACTTTGGCTGAGGTTAAAGAGAATGTATGGACAGACATCACTAAGTCCATGAATGAAATATGGCCAATGATCCAGATCGTGTTCGAGCAGAATGAGTTGGTACTGAGAAGCCATCGAGAAGATCATAGTAGAATTGGAAGACATGCCAACACAGGCAAACGATATCATCAAGTTCCTCAATTCTAAGACCAGGGAAGAGCTGGAAGAACTGAAGATTGAAGACAGAACATAGACCATCCTTGAGGTCAAAAGAGTTTTGACCAAGAGAGGATTAATGCTTCAGTTGGAAGAAAAGGTTCAGGCCATGGACCTGGGGGTACAAAGATTCTTCAGTAAGATTGAAGCTCTCCAGAAGAAAGGTCTCCCTAGTTTGAAAGTGATTAATGATAAATTGATGACACTCCCAGAATACAAGAAGAGATTAGCTGAAGTGGCTAAGGACAGCTCGAAGTTTGCAGGCATACAAGGGAGCATCACCGACAAGGCATTCCTGGATGCCCTTTAGGGGGACATCAATATCCAACACGAGATTCGATACATATTCCTCACCAAGCCTACATTCGCCAAGTATAAAGAAATGGACGAAGTGTATCGAAGACTACTCAAAGTCAACATGCCCAGTCATCTTGGATGGGAGGAGCTCTGTGATCTGATTGATTAGCAGATGAGCTGTCCTAGTCCAGTCAGTTGTCCAGTCAGATGAAGTTGTGTAGAAGCTTCACCAACGGCCCACCCAGAAATTAGCGTGCAGTTACACCACATCATCAAGCAGTTCCTAGATCTAGGAAAATTATTTAAGTTAGTTAGGCTAAAAATAGATTTAGCACGTCCTAGTCATTAATGACAGGATCTTTGTAAATTGAATTATAAATACTTCACCTTTGGAAGTATTGAGGGCTGTTGATCTTCACACCCTGACACTATCAGACTGTAATCTTTTTGAAGAGATCTACCATTAATAAAAGGAGGCACGTTTATAGGATTCTTGCGTGTATTCACTGGTGATTTTTTTCTCTCTAAGTTGAATATTATTCTCTCTTTGTTATCATATTGTTTTCCAAAACTAATCTTTAAGAGTAACGAAGGTTGCAGGATTTATCTCGTATACCCTGTTTCCGACTCGAAAGATCTTAGTGTTTATCTTCTGGTGTTTTCAATAAAGAAATTCTTAATTGCTTCTTTGTTGAAATTATCTTTCTCATCTTTTCTTTTGTTCATCATTTAAACTATTAAAAGATCCAATGATTATATTATCTCGCCCTGTGAAAGTTTTTCCCTTTACGTTTCTGGTTTGTATTTCATATTTTATTAAAACACAGACCCCATAGCCCAAGGGATGTGTAGACTGTCTCAACCAATTCGAAAAAACACTTTGACAACGAAAACCGACCTATTTCTTTACCTAGCCTAATATTTGAAATTTGAAACACAGCTAAATCTAATAGAGAGATCCCTCTCTGAAGTTGGAAGGGCTAGATCCTAGCTTCAAAAGTGGTTGGATAAATTTACCTTTGTAGATTTCTTCTGCTATCAACCTCTAGGAAATTTACCAAGTGATAACATACCAAATACTTGAATTCAAACACACCACAATATATCCAAGAACAATATAGAATAAATCTTCACTTTACTAATTTAAAATCCTTAGGGTAGGTCAACACCATACAATGGATCCTATTATGGAAGGGATCCTGTCCTGTTCACTTACCTCTTCGAAGGGGAAACCTCCTAATGAGATACATGATCCAAACACAATACATATTCTTCTTCTTCACATCCCATTACATTGCTTGAACCCCTTTATATAATGCTACAAACCACCTAAGTACATTCTAGATGAGGAACCTTTTAGAAGTAGAACCTTCTAGTAAGTCCTCTCATATTTATTATGTTTATACTAATATATATAACTACTATATTGGGCCTTATTTAATAATATAGTGGACCTATTCCACCTTACATTGAATGATCTTCACTATTATCACTAAGGGCCCTTCGCCCCCCCCAATAACTCTCTAGCTACACTACATTTCATCCCCCTTATGAAAGTGATGTCCTCAATTATTTTTATGAGGGTGTACAACCATATACTAGGGTCCCATGGATAAGTGTGGACCATAGTGTTGAAGTAGACTGGAGAACCAAGGTCCCATGTAGAAATTAAAACCACCATGATGAAGTAGTCAAACTTCCATTGTAAACCTGGGTCCCATGTCCAAGTGCTCATGTGAACTCCACATGGAAGATATCAGAACTCAATAACCAAATAAAAATGATGCTCTGAATATATACACTGGTCATGTGGATTAAAATATGTAGAACTGACCAACAATTCATCCACTGCTAATGGAGAATAATAAAACGGAATAAGAATATGTAGAGAAGGCTCTTGTGTACTCTCCAAGATGGGCTCTACATGAGGTGGAGTAGAGTCATCAAATAGAATATGGAAGTGGTTTCCATCCCATAAATGAAAATTATTCATATAACGATAGTCACAATCGACTTCAAAATCATACCAAGTATATGATTCTTGATTATATTTTTCCATAATATCCATCTCTTGTCATGTAAGTGGGATCACAGTCTTGAGGTCTTCTAACTGCCTTTGAAGTTGCATGAGGAGTTGAAAGAGAGTAGCCATTGGAAACACCACATATAATATACCAAAAGAAAACTCTTAAAATACTCTATCCAATGGCATTGATATGGTAGCAATCTTAGAACCCTGTGAAAAGTTATGAAATCTGCAGTCTTGTTGTTGTCACAAAAAAACCCCAAAAATAGTTTATTTTAAATCAACGATATCTTCACTTTCCGAGCTTTGATTCGAACAACTTTTTTTTCTTCTGAATTTGGGTGAAATTGTGAGAGGAAATCAGATCTATAATTTGTTTTATCCAATTTAACCCCTAGTTCTACATAAATATATAAAATCTCGTGGACATCCACGATAAAACCTGAAAAATTGCATATTTTAAAATGTTGATATCTTCACTTCCCAGAGTCCGTTTTGGAATTTTTTTTTTAATTGGTTGTTTTTCCAAGAGGAAATCAGATATTCAAAAAAATTCTACAAATTATTCATGGAAAACTACAGAAATTGTCCAGAGAGTCACGACCCTCTTTTTCTTCTTCAAAAAATCTGCAAAATAATAATAAAAAAAAACCCCTTTTGTGGTAGAAGAAAGTGCTATGATACCAATTGTTAAGTACCAAAGTTCTGAAATTACAATCACCACAAAATATCCAAAGAATAGTATACAAAACCCAAACTTTATTATTATAAAGACCCTTGAGGTAGGGCAATACCATACAATGGATCCTATTATGGAAGGAATCCTCTCATGTTCACTTGCCTCTTCGAGGGGTCAACTTTCAAATGAGTTACATGCTCCAAACACAATACTTCTCCTTCTTCACATCCCATTACATTTCTTGAACCCATTTATATAGTGCTACCAATGACCTAAGAACATTCTATAGGAGGAACCTTCTAGTAAGTCATCTTACATTTATTATGTTTATACTAATATATCTAACTACTATAGTGGGTCTTATTTAATAATATAGTGGAATTAGTCCACCTTACATTGAATGACCTACACTATTATCACTATGGGCCCTCTGAGCCCCCCACCACCTCTCTAGCTACACTACATTATTGTTAAATACCAAATTTCTGAAAATACAATCACCACAAAATATCGAAAGAATAATATAGAGAACCCACACTTTATTATTATGAAAACCTTTGAGGTAGGGAAACACCATACAATGGATTCTATTATGGAAGATATCTTCTCCTATTCACTTTACTCTTCGAGGGGGAAACCTCCTAATGAGTTACACACTCCAAATAAAATACTTCTTATTCTTCACATTCCATTGCAGTGTTTGAACCCCTACATATAGTGTTGCCAACCACCAAAGAACATTCTAGAGGAGGAACCTTCTAGAAGTAAAATATTCTAGTAAGTCCTCTTACATTTATACTAATATATCTAAATACCATAGTGGGACTTATTTAATAATATATTGGACCTATTCCACCTTACATTGAATGGCCTCCATTATTATCACCATGGGCCCTCCGAACCCCCTACTACCTCTCTAGCTACACTACATTCCACCCCCCTTATGAAATCCTTGTCTTCAATGCTTGTTATGAGTGTGTACAACCATATACCAGTGTCCCATGGATAAGTGTGGACCATAGTGATGAAGTATACAGGAGAACGAGGGTCCCACGTAGAAATGAAATCCACCATTTCGAAGTAGTCCAACCACCACTGTAAACCTGGGTCCCATGTCCAAGTGCTCATGTAAAATCCATGTGAAATATATCATAACTCAATCACTAACTGAAAATGATGCTCCAAATACTGACATCGATCATGTGAATCCAAATAAGAAGATCCATCCACATAGTGGGAAATGGGTGAAGCTGAATCTGGATGAAACAATGCCACTGTAGAATATGCAAGCTAGACACAAGTAGTCATAATTGGATCTCGAGTTGTCACATTGATGTTCTCTACATAAGGTGGAGTAGAGGCATCACATAAAATATAAAAGTGGTTGTCATCCTAAAAATAACAATTATCCCTATACCAATCATCACAATCAACCTTGAAATCATACCAAATAGATGCTTCTTGATTATATTCATCCATAATATACCTCCACTGCCTTGCAAGCGTGTTCACTTTCTTGAAGTCGTCTATCTTCCTTTGAAGTTCCATGAGGAATTGAAAGGGAGTAGCCATTGGAAACACCAAAATAAAACTCTTAAATACTTTATCCAATGGCAACAATCTGATAACAATATGAGCACACTGTGAAAAGTTATGAACTCTGCAGTCTCGTCGTCGTCACGAAGACCCTAGAAAATGATCGATTTTAAATCGGATATATATTCACTTCCGGAGCTCTAATTAAGAAGATTTGTTTTTAAAAAAATGGGTGAAATTGTGATAGGAACTCATATATGTAACTTTTCTAGTCAAATTCGATCCCATATGCTACAAAAATAATAAAAATTGTGCCATCGTCCACAAACAAACCCTGAGAATTAGAAGATTTTAAAATGATGATAACTTCACTTTCCAAACTCTGATTCAGGCGATTTTTTTTTAAATTGGTTATTTTTTCTAGAGGAACTCAGATATACAACCATTTTTTTCAAATTCTACACCAAAAACTATAGGAATTTTCTAGAGTGTTGTGACTCATTTTTTCTTCTTTAAAAATCTGCAAAAAAAAATAAAAATTGCCCCTTTTTGTGGCCGAAGAAAGTGATCTCATACCAATTCTTAAGTACCAAAGAATTGAATACAAAAAAACCACAAATATTTAGATGCAATATGAAAAATATCCTTTATTATTACCAAAACCCTTATGGTAGGGGAACACCATACAATAAATCCTATTATGGAAGGGATCCTCTCTTGTTCACTTGCCTCTTCGAGGGGGAAACCTCCTAATGAGATAAATGATCCAAAAACAATACTTCTTTTTCTTATTCACATCCCATTACATTTATTGAACCCCTTTATATAGTGCTACCGACCACCTAAGAACATTCTATAGGAGGAATCTTCTAAAAGTAGAACCTTCTTGTAAGTCCTCTTATATTTATTATGTTTATACTAATATGTCTAGATACCATAGAGGGACTTATTTATTAATATAGTGGACCTAGTCTGCCTTACATTGAATGGCCTACATTATTATCACTATGGGCCCTCCAGGCCTCCCACTACCTCTCTAGCTACACTACACATTTTTGCAACAGACAAGGAAATTCAACAAAGAAAATCTCATTCATATCAGAATAGAGATATTGGTCCTTCCATTTCCATGCATTCACCCTCAATCCTTGAGTCTCTTGAAGGGATAAATCCTATTCATTTGCATCTACCCAGTCTTGAGTTTATCAGAGTCCTGGGAAAGAAGGCTACCAGAAAGGTATACTCCATCTAATTTATGTTCAATTTTTTCTTTGTTTATTACTGATGATGATCCTAGAACTGTCAAGGAGGCAGTGGATTTAGAGGATGGAAAGATTTGGAAAAAGGCCATGGATGAATAAATGGCAGCCTTGGATAAGAATGAGACTTGGGATCTAGTGGAGTTGTCGACTGGAAGAAATCCCATTGGTAGAAAATGGGTATTTAAAAAGAAGCTGAATGCAGAAGGCAAAGTGGAGAAATACAAAGCTCAGTTAGTAGCGAAGGGTTATTCCCAGGTTGAGGGAATTGATTTTGGTGAGATTTTTTCTCCTATTTCCAAGTTAACTTCTATAATATTTATGTTATTTGTTGTTGTCGCATTTGATTTTGAAGTAGAACAGATGGATGTGAAGACAACATTCTGACATGTGGGTCTGGAAGAAGAAATCTATATGCAGCAACCAAAAGGATTTGTTGTGAAGGGAAAGAAGGAGCTGGTATGCAAGCTAAAAAATTTCCTATATGGTTTCAAACAATCACCAAGGATGTGGTATCAAAAAATTGATACTATATGCTAGGACTTGGCTTCATAAGAAGCAAAGAGGATCACTGTGTGTATTTTAAATTAATTGGTGATCATTTGATTTATTTGATATTGTATGTGGATGACATGTTGTTGATAGGAAACAACAAGGAGATTATCCAGAATGTGAAAACTCAGTTGTCCTCTAAATCTAACATGAAGGATATCGATGCTTCAAATTTCATTTTGGGCATGGAAATTAAAAGAGATCAGAAAAAGAGGAAACTCTGGTTAAATCAAAGAAAATATGTTGAGACAATATTGCAGAGGTTTAATATGCAGGAATGTAAACCGATCAAGGTCCCTATTCCTATTGGTGTAAACTTATCTGTGGATCAGTGTCCCAAGACACGGGAAGAGGAGGAGGACATGTCTTCTGTTCCATTTGTGATTCTAGTTGGAAGTTTGATGTATGAAATGATATGTACTAGACTGAACATTGCACATATAGTGGGAGTTTTGAGCAATTATATGTCAAAACCAAGGAAGGAACATTGGATAGAAATAAAAAGGGTTTTCAGGTATTTGTGTGGCACTTCTAGCTATGGATTCTGCTACCAAGGAAGACTAGGATTGGATAGAGTGTTGGACATACATGGCTTTGTGGATGCAGACTGGACTGGAGATCTAGATTGTAGGAGATCTACAAGCAGTATGTGTTTAACTTGTTTGGAGGAGAAATCAGTTGGATGAGCAAAAGACAAGTTGTAGTGGCACTTTAAAATACATAAGTTGAATACATGGCATCCACTCATGCAAGTAAGGAAGCAATATGGTTACAAAGATTGTGTTCAAGTATTGTATTGGTACAACAAGTTGTAAGGATAGATTGTGACAATCAGATTGCAATTTGTCTAGAGAAGAACCTAACTTATCATTCAAAGACAAAGCATATTGATATTCAATATCACTTTGTGAGAGACATGGTTGAAGAAAAGAAAGTCTTCTTGATTAAGGTGGACACTTTGAAGAATGTTGCAGATTCATTAACAAAATATGTGAGCATTGAGAAGTTCTCTTGGTGTAGAGGATCCATGGGCATTGTTGCCTTGGATTGTTGACTATGTAACCCTGTAACCCCTTGTATGCAAAGAAAACAACAAGTGGGAGAATGTTGGGGATGTGTTATATTATTTTCATGATTATCTCTAGTGTTTTCTATATTGCGTCGGGCACGCGGGGGGGGGGCGTGTTGTAGGGAGGGAAACATGTCACATTTTTCCTCATTTTTTGGGTCATCTTGATTTTCATATCCATTGTTGCACGATTTTTTGGCACATGGTTTTTTCCGATGGTTTTCTTTTTCAGGTTAAGGAATTATGGTTGTTGATTAATACATGTCATTGGGTTAGGGTTTTGGATGTTGTTCGATCCTATATGTATTTTATATTGTAAATAATGTATCACTATGAATGGATATAGAATATGATGGTTTTCCCAGTTTGGGTTTCCAGGGGAAAAATCTTTGTGTAATGTGTGTACTTTCAACTGTATCTTTTATGTTCTTTTATTGAAAATCTGTTTGCAATAAAATATTGTACAAGGTTAAAATATACACACACATTGTCACGCAACCAACCCCTAAGTATCCTTTTAAGGGATGGGGTGTAATTTTTTTTCTTTTCTCAATCATCTCGAATCTCTATAACTAGGATTCCATCGTCTTCAGTTTGACGAGGGTTTTCCAATGACTATAATTTTTTCCATATCTGAGTTTTGGATTGAAGGTTATGGTATTTAAAAGTTCTTTAGGCCTTCATCGACTAGATTCACTCACCTCCATGTGGCACCCACGTGGCTCCCTATCACTCGACACACCACATCATCATATCATACAAAGACTCTCCCAACCATAGGTTGACACTTGTCTAGCTCTCATAGGCCTATTAAATTGATTAATCATTATCATAATAGAATCCGACTCTTTACTAATCATTTATTTAATCCACATTAGGGATAATTAATCTTCATTAATATATTAACCCCATAATTACATTTCTATTTGGCCTAAATTATTGGCCCAATAAAACCAAGGATTACTTCCCTTTCACCTTGGGAATCCCACAATTTGGGGTGGATTTAGTGTTAATTGTTATATCAATACCCCGTCACATTAACTTATAATCTAATCATGTTATTAGATAGTTTTAATTTATTATATCATAATATAATCCTATTTAATTATATTATAATATAATTAAATATATGAAAGGGCACTTAGTGTTATTAATATCAAGTAACACCTAAGTCATCGGACTTTGGTGTAATTACTCTCGATGCTTTCATGAACATAATTAGAACTCTCAAATTTCAAAGTCCTGAAGGGGGTCCCACTCATATTATATTGTGATGCAAATATAATTAATTATATTAGATTATAATATAATTAATTACATTAAATGTTTATCTCAATATTTGTGCAAGCATTGGAACAAGAAAGGTAGGTTGGGGCCTTCAACCAATTTTATCTCATACAATCTATCACCCCAAACATCCTAGAGTCTCGATGTCTCGAAGGGGTCCCGCTTATACACGTTACACATTATATAATAATTTAAAGGGAAAAAGGGTTGGCCTCATCCACGTGCGAATATTTTAATAATTTTTCTTATAACCTATTATAATATTAGAATACGTCTCCTTGAGAATTGCACCCAGGTTTAATAAATCCCCAATATTATATTTATTATCGGAATGAGGGAGAATTTTCAGGTCAACTGCTTCGACTCTTCAACAGAATCTCCATTCCTCCAACTTCCCGGAGTCTCAAAGTCCCGAAGTGGTCCCATGCACATGGGTTATAATATGCATATAATATAATTGTTTTGGAAATGATTGTCCTCGTCCACGTAAGGGTTTTATGATATTATATAATATATTATAATACCATAAGCCCGTTAAAGTTTGTACTATAATGAATTTTGTATCTTTGTTTGATATGATTTCCTTAGGCATGCCATGCAGTCTAAATATTTCTTTCATGAAAATATTGGCAATATCTATTTTCTTGCAAGTCAACTTTATGGGGATAAAATGAGAAACCTTTCTCAAATTTTCCACAAATACCATAATAACGTCATTCTGCCTGGTTGATTTCGGCAATCCTGTGATGAAATCCATGGATATGGTTTCCCATTTCCATTCTAGAATTGGTAGGGGCTGCAATATCCCTGCTGGATGTTGGTGATCCACCTTAACCTGCTGACATTCTAAACATTTAGCTAAGTAATCAACTATGTCATTTTTCAATCCGGGCCAATAAAACAATTTCTTAGTGGTTGTGATAATTTTTTGATAACCAGGATGCCCAATATATGGTCTTTTATGTAGTTCATCCATTATGAACTTCTTCAAGTCGTCACAATTTGGAATATACAACCTACCTTTGTAAGTTATTAGGCCATCATTCAACAGTTGGTAGCCCTCATACTTCAACCCTGTGGGTTCACATTCCAGGTATGATCTCACAGTTTTGAAAAATTCATCTGGTTCTTGTTCCCTTTTGACTCTTTCCTTGATGTTTGGTTCACACGTGCTTACAGCTGCCAAGTGAATCACTTTCATACTTCTACTAAGAACATCAACCATCCTATTTTCTCTTCCTTTAATATGTTTGATTTCAAAATCAAATTCACTAAGGAGAACCATCCACCTAGTTTGGCTAGCATTGAGTTTGGGTTGGTCAAACAAATATCTCAGCCCACTATGGTATGTCATAAATCTTCTTCCTAGGAGGTAATTCCTCCAAATTTTTAAAGCATGTACTATGGTATTCAATTACAAATCGTGTGTCACATAATTGATTTCATGCTCATTCAATTTTTTGGACTCATAGCAAATCACATGCCCTTGTTGAATAAGGACTCCTACGAGTCCTTCCTTGCAGGAATCTGTACATGCAAGGAAGTCCTTGTTTGGGTTTGTAATTTTTAGCACAGATGCATTGGTTAAAATGTGTTTGAGCTACTGAAAACTGTCTTCACACTCTGCTATCCAAATGAATCTAACTCCGTTTTTCTGAAGGGAGGTGATTGGATAACCAATCTTGGAAAACCCCTTTATGAACATCTTATAGTACCCTGCTAGGCCCATAAAGGGTATGATATCATCTACATCTTTTTGGGTAGGAAAATCCATAATGGATTTGATCTTTTAAGGATCAACTGCCACTCCTTATTCAGATATAACATGGCCTAAGTAATGGACTTGTTTTTGGAAAAAGTCGCACTTACTAAACTTTGCATAGAGCTTGTGCTCTCTCAACACTTGAAGCACTAACTTGAGATGTTCTTCACACTATTCCCTACTATTAGAATAAATTAGGATATCATCAATGAAAACCAACGCAAATATGTACAAGAGCTTGTTGAGCACATTATTCATTAAGAACATAAAGGTGGTTGGTGCATTAGTAAGCCCAAATGGCACCACCACAAATTCATAATGCCCATACATTTTCCTAAAGGATGTTTTGTGGATGAATTCATCCTTAATTCAAACTTGATGGTATCCAGACCTCAAGTCAATCTTGGATAAAATTGTAGCACCCCTTAATTGGTCAAACAAGCCATCAATTTTCTTGGCAAGGGATACTTATTCTTAATGATCATCTTGTTGAGTTTTCTATAATCTATGCACAACCTGAGTGTGCCATCCTTCTTCTTCACAAACAAAGATGATTCTCCCCAAGGAGACACACTAGGACAAATGTAACCTTTTTCCAACATATCCTTTAGTTGCATCTTGAGCTCAACTAGCTCTGGTGTACTCATTCTATAGGGTGCTCTAGACATTGGCACCGCTTCGGGTACAAGTTATATTGAAAAATCAACATATCTTCTTGGAGTTAGACACAATACCTCTTCTGGAAATACATATTTATACTCTCTTAATATAGGATAGTCCTATAGGCTTGGTTTATTGTCCTCAACAAAGTTCAACACTTGTATTGCATACAAAGGAAATCCTTTTCTTCAATACTTCTTCACTTGAAGGGCTGATATTTGTCTCACTGAGACATGATTTTGAATTCCTTGTAGGGTTCTTTTCCTTCCTTCCTCATCTTCACACTCCAATGTTTTATTATAACAATCCAATTTGGCTTTATGGGTAGCCAACCAGTCCATGACAATCAACAGGTCATAAGATCCTAAAGGGAGCATGTTTAGGGTTGCTTGGGTGGGAAATCCATTCAAAATGAATTGGCATGCTGGTATGACCTCTGTTACTTTTCTTTTTGTTCCAGTGACTAGTTGTACCATCCATGATTTAGCATGTTTTACTTGCTGCAATTTTTATTTCTCAATAGTTTGAGGGGAAACATAACTCAGATTAGAACCAGGGTCAATTAAAATGGAAACTAGATGGTTGAACATCATACCTTCCATCTACACCATTGAATCTTGGTGGTCATCTTATATATTATCCAGGGATGCATAAGTTTGTGGCATGCTCCTAGCCACATCATCGATTGTTGTAGCCTCTTGGATATTGCATATCCTCCTATTTTCTTGTTTCCTATGTGGGTAGTCCCTCAAAAAATGTTCTTCGCCACATCCCCAACATTTCAAGGATTCTTTCTTTGTATTATTTGTCTATACTGGGGTGGATCCAAAGGGTTTATTTCCACTTTGAGATGGAAATTTTTTATGATACACACTCTTAGTAGGAAGGCTCATATTAGCGATTTTCCTGTGATTCTTAAATATTGAGGATTTAAAATCCTTCTTCTTGAATCCCAATTTACTGTTCTTCTTCCAATCCTTATGTGGTTCTGCCTTGTTCTTGAATTTCTCATAGCAATACCTTGCCTTTTGAACAATTTCTTCTAAATTCTTAGGTCCATCAAAATCAATTTGGTCCTGGAAGGACCGAGGAAGTCCACTAATAAATCATTGCATATTTACCTTTTCATCCATTATGTAGGGTACATACCTCATCAACTCAAGAAATTTGTTGATATATTCATCTATTGTGAGTTGTCCTAGCTTGAGTTAATATAACTCTTTGGTCTTCTCATCATAGTATCTTTCAGACAGGTACTTCCTCTTAAAGTATCTCTCGAATTGTTTCCATGACAAATACTTCACATGAATTCCTTTCACATTTCTATGGTCCTACCACCAAATGGAGCCCTTTCCATTCAAGTTGAAAATGGCTATTCGAGCCGTTAAATTTTTAGAGTAGTCATGGACTCTGAAGTACTTCTTTAAGAAAAGTAGCCAAACTTCTGCTTCTTCCCCCTTTTTAATTTCTCCATCAAAATTGGGTGGTTTATATTTCTTAAACTCTTAAGGGTCATGGATCTTGGAATATTTCCTCCTCTTTCTTCTCCTCTAAGAATGTAAACTAGTCTCACTACTAGACAATTCCTTGGAGTTGTAAGTTCCCTCACTAGAGGATTCTTTAGTTGAATCCTTGACGTTATCATCCCTCTTGGCTCCATGTTGGGCCTTCTTTGAGGTGTTTCTTCTTGTGTTGTTACTTTCAAGACCATGTTTTTGTATCTCATGTGGGATTTGGGTTTTCTTTGTATGATGTTTATCCACATTATTGGCCATTGGTCCATGTTGCAACTTCCTCTGTATGTTTGATATGATTTGCAAAAATACTTCATTTATTTCATTTTTTTTCCTGTTCTTTTATCATCCTTTCTATAACGTCCCTCCGTTATGCCTAAGAAAAATCGAAGCATACAAGGTAATTTTTTATTTTTTTTGCAATAAGAATTTAACATCAACACATGATCATGGCAACGCTTATTCAACAACATAGTAAGTAAAGAAGTACTGGCTACTCATCCTGGAAACCACTAATGACACAATTAGCGCATCAACGAAGGATAATGACACATAACATAAATAATGTAGTAGATTAGCAGATCATAAAATCTTTAAGCAAATTAGAACAACATTCAAAAGATAAGAATATAAAATGACTACCTGCACAACCTACCCTGCAAGGTTAGGACCTCAAGGACACAGAAGCAATGCTCAAGCCCAGGTTCCAATTGATTTTAACCATTTAAGGTCTCAGAGATGGCGATTATTCTGAGGAACAATGAGGTGTCTATATCCCACTAAGACAAACACATCCAAACTAGCTATGCTAAATAAAAAACATCAACGATAATCAAAATAATCAATCCACCAATCCCAAACCATAATTAAACATGGCGCTCGAGTAATCAGTCACATAACACATTATAGAACACATTAAATCCAAGGTGAAAAAGAAATTATCAGTTATATTCTAGGCACAAATCCCAACACAATATGCAATCATCAGTCATAATAAATTTTCATTTTGTGTGTAAGAAGACTAATATCTAAACATCATACAATACATTATACTTTCAGTGTGTGCAAGGATCCCAATTCCTCAACTAGCCATACATCACCTTATGGAATTGCACGCTAGCATTCTATTCAATTGATCCATCATTTACACATTAACAATTCAAGACGTATGAGGTATCAACTTCATTCACAAGGAAAAAGAGAATATAATTAATAAATAAACCATACTTCAACAATATTCAAAGGCTCAATAGTAACCTAATTCTCATTTAATCATACATTGTCAATATTCAATGGTGTAATAGAAACTAAGAACTCATTCATTTACTCATCGACGTTAATCCAAGGCACAAGGAAATCTAATAACTCATTCAATTGTACAATCGACATAAGCTCATGGCGCTAGAGTAAATTCATTACGTAACCCTCCATACATTGCATTATTCATGGCGCAAATTAATCAACTTTAATTTAAAGGCGTAAGATGATTTATAATGACTTAATCAATCAAAACTGATGCAATTTCCATTTGCGCAATATTCCAGCACTAGACTGACTACAATACATTTAATAAAATGAATAGATGCAAAAACCATCTATCTTATTCATGGTGTGCAAGGGTCATCACACACAAGTTCATCCACACACGCTATTATATCAAGGCACAAAATAATATCAATATAATTCAGTTATCTAAATAATGAAAAATAACCTTAACTGAAAAGCAATAAAACCTTCTTACTACATTTAGGGTTTCCGCAACCTCTCTATACATCACTATATTTAGGTATCAATAATATCATGCTATCATTCATCGTTATAATTATACTAAATCTCCCCATAATTAAATTAAATGCATTGAATGAATGATCATATTCACTACTTACCCTTATAACATTATTGAATAAACAATTATTAAATAAAGTTTACCATTATTACAATAATTCTGTTGAATAAGAATTTACCATTAGTTAAATAAATACACTGGAGGAATACTTGGTGAGGGATAAATCCATCTATTCACTAGAGATGAAAATAATTAGACCAACTCAATATTCTCTAAGAATGCTTCTTTTTCATTACCACAAGGTTTCGCTTGATTTATTGTTTTTTTTTTTAATTTACAATCTTAATCATGATTTTTAAATAATCAATCTTAATCAATTTTAAATAAACTAAAATTTTTAAGACATAATCCCAACTTAAAGTAGAAATTCGAACAACCAGTTGTACCCAATAGAGAACATGCTACACTACAGCAAAAGGTTCTTTAATAGTGGGAGGAGGTTCCTTCAGAAGGGAAGTAGAGCGATATCACACAGATTCACAGAGATGGAAACTCATGCCAACACAAAGATAAAAGGAAACACGCCGAGACAATTAATATGGACACCAGGGCGAGCATTTCACTCTATTGGGTGAAGGTTTGGGGACCATGCAGAGAATTACTCTCCTTGGTTGGGTGATTAAAGAGAAACACATAGATCAAGCCTTAAAAATTGTTGAGGTGCCTTCCATTCGCAGGGGTTGGGAGGGTAAATTCGCTGGGATCTTGCACCCTTAATTTCGCTGAGTAAAGTAGAGAGAAACATTGCATAGTAAGGGTAAATTCATTGTACATAGGAGGGAGTTGTTGGGCAAATTTTAAGCACGAATTTGTTGTGCAAAATTACCAATAATCACAGAGGTTTAGGTATGCAATCTGCTAAGTAAGACAAGGAATTCACTGGGAGACTTTAAGCACAAAGTTGCTACGTAAAATACCAATAATCACAGAGATTTAGGGAGAGGATAAATGGTCAGAAAAAAATAGTTGGAGAGTAACAACACGTGGGTAAACTCCTGGGTGTCCTTCAACAAAACACAAAGGTGAAAAACTAGAAGAGAAATGAATAGAAAATCGTTGCAGAGTAAACCAACGTGGGTAAATTCCTGGGCGTCCTTCAACAAATGTAGAGGTGAAAAACTATCACCCAAAAAATGGAGAGACATGGGCGAATCGAGTGGGTTCCTCCACCAGAAGCATGGAAAAATACCACCCTAGAATGCAAAGAAACGCAGGAATTTCACCGAGGGTAAAGTAATTTCACAGAGATCCATTATTGGAAGAAGGGGTGGGAAAACACCGAGAAATTTGCGTACATTCGATGAGAAATATGTAACTAAATCATTGAGTAAAAAGGTGAAAGCAGAGAGTTTGGGGTGGTGTGACTTCGCTAGAGAGTGAGCAGAAGCATAGGTAAGGATCAGAAGATTTTTTTTTTTTTATCGCTCTTGATCAATTTTGGAGAGCAACAACCTCCTTAGAGAAAATTTCATTTGGAAAAAAGTGTTAAGGATTGGATAGTATAGACTCGGGTTCAAATTAAATGGCAGTGGTCCACCAAAAGCATGGAAAAATAACACCCCAGAACGCAGAGAAACACAGGAATTTCATCGAGGGTAAAGTAATTTCACAGAGATCCATTACTGGAATAAGTTGTGGGAAAACACCAGGAAATTTGTGTACATTCGCTGAGCAAGAGGTAACTAAATCTCCAAGTAAAAAGGTGAAAGCATAGATCAGATAATCCAGACTCAGGTTCAAATTAAATGGTAGTGGTCAACATTTTGTATGTAGACATTCAAACTAATATTGAAATTAACTAGGCTATGATCAAACATTCATATATGTATTCATTCAACTCAGATAATGTCAGATTTACATTAAAAATGGTGGTGAAATTATTAGGAATCCGCCTCTAACATTTATAAAAGAATCTATGAGCTTATCTCTTGATCTTAATATCTCACAAAGTTACACAAGGTAAAAAAAAACAAAACTAGATTATACAATTAATCCAATGCAATTACAAATTTAAAAACAAATATTGTAACCGCAGGCGAGAAGTCGATGATGATCCCCCGCACTTGCGCTCCATCCCGCGCCCCACTTGCTAACCGTGAAAACCTCACCAGTACCTCCAAACCAACGCTAGGGGTACTCTTCTTTCCCCTTAGCCCCTCGAGCCAAAAAGGGGCCACACACACAAAACCAGAGGAAAAAGGTCTATCTCCCAGCTCATTTCGCAAGGTCGAGCTACCACTCTCTTTTTCGAGCTGGGTATCCCAACTCCCATAAGAAAAACCATTCAAAGAAATTATGGCAGCATAACCTTACGCATACCAGTCATCATCCATTCATTTTCTCAACCATTAATTTTATAGAATGTTTTCTTAGTGACCCTTGCCAAATACATGTTCAATTTGTTTTATGAAAATTAATTAGGAATTATTCTCCCCGTACACATGTCACCTGATCCCTTAGTTGCAAAAAAAATTCACTTATTTAATTTAATTAAATTTCAAATTCTCTCACCCATACTAAAAGCACTCCTAAAAAAAATCCTTGTTGTTGTCAGACGGTTGGCTTATGTTGATGGACAATTGGTATGGATTGCTGGTTGTCATTGATGTCAACCATTGGAGAGTGATATTGTAGATTGATATCAACCCTTGAAGAAATTATGGTAGCACAAAGGTTTGGGTAATGGACCCAAGTTTGTTTGATGGATAATGGTATGAGTTTTGATATATTTACAGGTAATACTATTCCATATGGATATTACATGTCATCCCATTTCGGGTGGTATGTGTAACGTTACATAACTCCTCATGGTTAGAGAGTTATGGCCATGTGAAGTTGGAGAACCCTCATGAGTCATCTAGAAGCCCCAAAAGGTCAAAGTAGTCAAAGTGGTTTAAGAGATTTTAGAAG
>JZKD02S1625353.1:234997-248066 GCA_000966675.3 Picea glauca
AAATAAGGAAAGTGGGTTAAGATGGTTAAAAGGTAACCCCTTGAGGAAGCTACATGAAAGTATAAATAAGAGGCAAGGGTCTCTCATTTTAATCACACTTGAGCATATTGAATATATACATGTGACTGAGGTAAACAAAGGATATCTAAGCTGAATTTCAGAGGGAAGGTGAAGTAAAGAAGGATGAAATTCAAGGGAGGATAAATTCTTTTGATGATGCTTTATAAGGTATGTTATTTATAGGTCATCTCACCATTTTCAAAATAATGTTTTTTATAGAATGATTCAGACTGTGAAATTGGGAGGAAAATGAGGAAACATATCCAAGTAGTTGTGGTACAAATTTCATCTTGTGGGTCATTCTATTTTTGGAGTTACACTCCGTGGAAAATATCATTTGTGGCTAGTCCTGAAATTAGTCTAAAATAGGTGTTTCGGGTAAAAACGTTATAACTTTTTCATAACAGATCCAAATTCAGTAAGAACACATGTGTTGGTTAGAGTACAATCTGTAGTATTATGTGTACAATTTTCAGATCCGTACAACAAATATTTCGTGTAGGGCACACTCTACAAGTCCACTCTTTAGAATAAGCCAAAATTCAACAAGGTATGCCATTTTTTCTATAGCTCCTTTTATCAGAGGTTTCAAGTAGTGACATCTCGAGGAATTGCATAAAACACACTGAAGAACATTGTGTACTATTTTCAGATCTTTATTCATTACATGTACATAGTTATGATTATTTCAAGTTAGGGTTGTTCCAAAATTAGTCATGTGAGGCTAAAGTAAAGTTTGATGAAAATGCTAGTCTCTTATTGTTAAAGTTAAGGAAGGTTTGCAGGTATGTGATCATATACACCAGGTCTATTACAGATTTACAAATCAGATTTGGATGATGAAATTGATGAGGGCTTTTGGTTGAGGTACATGGTGGGTACATGGCTGAGACAAGTAGTTGATGAGTTGGCATATACATGAGGTGTATAGTTGATGATGTTGGTACATATTGATGAGTCATAGTTTATGAGTAGTTGATACATGATTGGTACATACTTGGTACATGGTTGGAGGCACTTGTTAGTAGTATTGTTGACACATGGTTTATGGATGATGTAGCATACTTGTATTGGTATATTATAAGAATCACATATTGATCTTGGTGGTGATTATGAGTTGTTGTGTTATGCTTGGTTGAAGCACATATTTGAGAGTTGTCTTGGTGAGTAGATATGATTTGGTTGATAAGATTGATGGGGCAGGTTGTTGTGATAGGTTGTTTGGACAGGTTGTTGTGACAGGTTATTTGTACAGGTTTGGTACATGGTTGATGCACTTGTTCATATTACAGGTTGTTTGGTACAGGTTGGCACATGGTTGATGCATTTGTTTATGGTACAGGTTGATTACAGGTTTAGGTACAGGTTGATGCATGGTTGATTCATGGTTCGGGTTATTGGTACAGGTTGTTTGGTGCAGGTTTATTGGTACAGGTTTACAACAATATATATTACAGTGATAGTGTGACAGTGGTTCCATCATTCTACTTATAAAGTCATGGAAGTTGGACGGTTGTAGCCTCCTTCTGGTTGTACCCAGAGAATTGGGGAGTTGGAGCTTCTCTCAAGTTGTATCCTGAGAAACTAGGGGGTTGGAGCCTCCTTCCAGTTGCAGCTAGAAAACAAAGAAAGTTGGTGCTTCCAATGAATGTAATTCTTAAAGACATATAATAAAAAACATTATGTGGTTTTCTCCTGCTTTGGATTTCCACGTAAAACACTGATGTACTGTGTATGTGTGTGATTTCCCATTTGTTAATTTTTTATTTACTCTGCAACTATTGGATGATACTGCTACATTGATATAACACTTTTATTTTATGGTGAAAAAAGATTAAATTACTCTATTAATGATTCACCCCCCCTCTCAGTAATCCAACAATTGGTATCAGAGCTGGTTCCTTCATGAAACATTTTAACCACTGGAAGGAGATAATGGATTATTTTGAGAATTTAGTATCAATGTTTAATGGTCATAATGGTTTTAAGTATGAGATGTGGAGCAGAAGGACGAAAGTATTTTTACAGGCACATGGACATTATATTTGGCTATCAGTTGCTATAGGATATGATAGTTCAGAAAGGGAAAAGACTGCATCCAAGAAGGAATTTAAGAAGAATAACAAAATAGCAATGGATTTCATCTCGGAAGGATTACCTAATCTGGTAAGAGAAAAGGTTGGTAAATGCTTATCAGCCAAATAAATTTGGGATAAGTTACATGGCATATATTCTTCACCCATCACAGATTCATAAAATACCAAAGAAGATGCAGATATAGATGAAGAAGAATTGTGTTCACCATATCAAACAAATTAAGAAGATGAAGAGCACATAATCACCAGAGTTATGTTGTTTTGATTTAATTGTGAAAAACGTGGACATATTGAAATAGAATTCCATGAAGGAAATGAGATAGAAAAACTAATTGAAAATGAAGACAATTATGAATCATAATTGATTAGTGCTTTAGATGAGCTAAGAGAAGAAAACAAGTCACCCAAGAAATAATTGATGAAACAAAAAGAAAGTGTTCACATTTTTGAAGAAGCCCAACAGGTCATCGGGAACTTAAGAACTCATCTAGAAGAATAAAAAAGATCAAAGAAAATCTTGAATATCAAAAGAAGTATTTGGAAGCCAATATAGAAGCACAGAAGGAAGAAGCAGAAATGAGAGATAATATATTGTTGGATCATCTTAAGAAAAGAACTAACAATCTAAACCAGCTTGAGGCCGAGTCTGGTCAAGAAGAGAAAGGACTTGAAGAACAAATAATCACATTAAAAATTAAGGTTGAAGAAGCGAAAATAACAGAATAATTCATGAAGTCTTAGATAATTAAGAAAGAAGAAGAGGTTGAGAAGCTTGAAGAAGAAATTATCACATTGAGAAGTAAAATCATCAAGCTCAACAAGAACGTTGAAGAGACAGAAACATCCACATCAATTATAGAGAATAAAGAGAAGCACTCAAGGTTGCTAGAAAAGAAAAATGAAGAAAATAGAAAGAGTTATGCAAAATTACTCAAAGGAAGGAATCATGGTCAACCGGAATCTAAGAAAACTATTGAAGATACATCTTCAAGAAGACCATTCATGTTCAAGCCACAAAGAAGCTTCAATCATGATCATGATTAGTCAAGGAAGAAATTCAGAAGGAGTACACCACAAAGAAGATCATTCACTCCCAGGTATGCAAATTTATTTTATGACCATTGTTTTTATTGTAGTAATTTTGGACATAAGGTTGCAGATTGTAGGGATTATAAAAGAAATGTTCAAGCAAGAAGTGCATATGTGACCCTACGTAACATTGAATGTTACAAATGTCATAATTATGGACACATAGCTAGTGATTGTAGAAGCACGATCGATAATTCCATGAAAGAGAACACTGATATCATATATAAGAAAGTATGGATACGAAAACATGAAGAACAGGTGAACAAAGCCTAGGTCCCATAGATCGCAATATTGGGAATAAAACGAGATGAAGAAAATTCCACAGAGAAAAATAAATATGTCAGATACCAAAAGGTTTGGAAAATAAATGAAAGAAATGAAGGACATGTAAATAAGGAACATGTTCAAGAGATTGTGCTTTCAGGAATTGTAGTGAAAGATGAATCCACAAATAGAAAGAAATAAGTTAGAGCTCAGAGGGATGATGAATCTACCAATGAAGATGATGATGAATCTACCAATGAAGATGATGACGAATACACATCAGAGAAGGAATTGTTCTAAGCCATCCGACTTAGATACTCCTAGGTAATATGAATATTAGATAGGGGAGTCTATGCAATAGCTGGGACAGACCAAAGAACCATCCTTCGAGCAACTTGTGGAGTTTGAGAAGATAGATTCAGAGCAGTCAGTTAGCAGAAGTACAATTTCATGGATTAATCAAGACTTCATGATAGTTTTGTGATAAATGGGTCAGCGTTATGGACAGTTGCACAAGTAGAGTCTTGGATAGTATGGACGAGAGCATGGATTCATAGATTGGTTCAAAGAGTGGTTCAGAGACAGAGGAACATTATCATAATGGATGATAATTACACAGGAAATGACTCATACAATGCTAATGGATTATAATTTGACAGATGTTTTTTGGACACATGTAGTGCATACAACAGTTCACATTCAAAACAGAGTAATGCTCAGAAACAACAATGACAAAACTCCCTACGAACTATGGAAAGGAAGTACATACATCAACCTCTAGATCAAGGAAGTTGGACAGGTGGCATGATTTCAAGCAACACCAAAGGAATCACATGTCTTAGCAGTAAAGATAATTTTCATATATCTCAAAGGAACATAAGAGTTTGAATTATGGTATCAAAAAGGAAAGAATCTATCACTTATTGTCTACACAGATGCAGACTGGGTAGGTTGCATTGATGACCGATGAAGCACCAATGGAGCAACATTCTACTTAGGTGAGTATTTAGTATATTGGATAAGCAAGAAACAATCAATAATATCTTTATCTACAGCTGAAGTAGAGTATATTGAAGAAATAGGATGTTGTACTAAGGTTCTATGGATGAAACAAACTTTGACAGATATATAGGTTGAGCATGATGAGTCCATTCCAATATATTGTTATAATACAAGGGCCATCAGTATCTCAAATAACCTAGTGATGCACTCCAAGAAGAAGCACATTCCAATAAAGTATCACTTTCTATGGGAACAAGTTGCAGAGAAGAACATCATAGTTTAATATGTGGGCACAAAAGAACAAGTGGCAGACATCTTTACAAAACCTCTTCCAAGGTAATCCTTTGAGTATCTTCGCCAGAGACTAGGAGTAATTTATACCCCAAAATGAATGATTTTGAATGCTTATCTTATATGTCTTATATGTACACGAGGAAGCACCATAAATAGGACAATTCATGTTGGGAGATCAGTTTCAGGAAAAGTTTTGTTAGGGGGAGCAGCCCCGGATGGAAAGATGCCTTTGCCATTGATGACAAAGGGGGAGAGATTTATCAAATGCAAAGGTAAATGATTAGAGAGAGATCATAGAGGCATGTTTCCAAGGGGAGGGATTGTCACAAGGGAAGAATGAGTGATATGACTTCATACTGATACCCTTTTTTAAAGGGGGAGATATTATTCATATGAAGGGAGAGAGAGTAATCAAAGGCTTATAAAGACAAAGAAAAATCAAAGGCATGTAGATAGGGGGTGTAGCCCCAAGGAGAGTTTAGTCAGGGGGAGCATCCCCAAAGGGAGATACCCTTTACCATTGATGTCAAAGAGGGAGAGATAGAAACATTGATAAGGAGTATAAGCATGAATGTTATCATGACTAAGTGTTGTCGTCAATGTTGGTGTTGCCATCAATGCCAAAGGGGGAGATTGTTAGACAGTTCATTTAGGTTGATGGAAAGTTGGTATGGATTGTTGGTTTTCATTGGTTTCAACTATTGGAGAGTGATATTGTAGATTGATGTCAACCCTTGAAGACAGTCCAGTAGAAAATTTTGGTAGCACAAAGGTTTGGGTAATGAAACTAAGTTTTTTTGATAGATAATGGTATGAGTTTTGATCTATTTGAAAGTAATACTATTCCATATGGATATTACATGTCATTCCATTTCTAGTGGTATGTGGAATGTCACATAACTCCTCACGGTTAGAGATTTATGGCCATGTGAAGTTGGAGAACCCTCATGAGTCATCTAGAAGCCCCAAAAAGTCAAAGTAGTCAAAGTGGTTTCAGAGATTTTAGAAGGTAAATAATAAAGTGAAGTGATGAGTATACTATAAGTCAAAGTGAAAAGAAAGGAAACTATTTAAATAATAAAGTTAATGGATAAATTACTAAGTGGACGAGTGGTTAGAAGTGGGTTAGCCCTAAAATAAGGAAAGTGGTTTAAGATGGTTAGAAGGTAACCCCTTGAGGTAAAGTGAAATGATGAGTGTACTATAAGTCAAAGGGGATACAAAATAAATTATTTAAATAGTAAAATTAATGGATAAATGACTAATTGGACAAGTGGTTAGAAGTTGGTTAACCCTAAAATAAGGAAAATGGGTTAAGCTGGTTAAAAGGTAACTCCTTGAGGAAGCTACATGAAAGTATAAATAAGAGGCAAGGCTCTCTCATTTTAATCACACTTGAGCATATTGAATATCTACAGGTGACTAAGATAACCAAAGGATATCTAAGCTGAATTTCAGAGGGAAGGTGAAGTAAAGAAGGCCGAAATTCAAGGGAGGATAAATTCTTTTGATGATGCTTTCTAAGGTATGTTATTTACAGGTCATCTCACCATTTTTGCAATAACTTTTTTTATAAAATGATTCAGATCATGAAATTGGAAGGCAATTGAGGAAACATATCCAAATAGTTGTGGTGAAAATTTTAGCTTGTGGTTCGTTGTATTGTTGGAGTTACATTTCGTGGAAAATAGGGTTTGTGGCTAGTCCCAAAACTTGTCTAAAACGGGTGTTTCAGGTAAAAACATCATAACTTATTTATAACAGATCCAAACTAAGTAAGCCAAAATGTGTTGGTTAGAGTATATTCTATAGTATTTTTTGTACAATTTTTAGATCAATACAACAAATATTCCGTGAAAGGCATGCTCTACAAGTTCGATCTCTAGAATAAGCCATAATTCAACAAGGTATGCCATTTTTGCAATAACTCCTTTTCTGAGAGGTTCCAAGTAGTGACACCTAGAGGAATTGCATAAAACACAATGAATAACATTGTGTACTATTTTTATATCTTTATTCATTATAGGCACATAGTTATGTTTATTTCAAGTTAGGGTTGTTGACTAATCCAAAATTAGTCATGTGAGACTAAAGTAAAGTTTGATGAACATGCTAGTCTCTTGTTATTAAAGTTAAGAAAGGTTTGCAGGTATGTGAACATATACACTAGGTCTATTACAGAGTTACAAATAATATTTGGATGATGAAATCGATGAGGGCTTTTGGTTGAGGTACATGTTGGGTACATGGTTGAGACAAGTAGTTGATGAGTTCGCACATACATGAGGTGTATAGTTGATGATGCTGGTACATCTTTATGAGTCATAGTTTATGAGTAGTTGATACATACTTGGTACATGGTTGGGGGCACTTGTTAGTATTATTGTTGACACATGGTT
Source organism: Picea glauca (assembly GCA_000966675.3). Classification (NCBI taxonomy): domain Eukaryota; kingdom Viridiplantae; phylum Streptophyta; class Pinopsida; order Pinales; family Pinaceae; genus Picea; species Picea glauca. Next base: position 242,202 of record JZKD02S1625353.1, read on the forward strand.
TATGGATGATGTAGCATACTTGTATTGGTATATTATTAGAAACACATATTGATCTTAGTGATGATTATGATTTTTTGTATTATGTTTGGTTGATGCACATCTTTGATAGTTTTCATGGTTATTGATCTTGGTGAGTAGATCTGATTTGGTTGATAAGATTGATGAGACAGGTTGTTGTGATAGGTTGTTTGGATATGTTATTGTGATAGGTTATTCGTATAGGTTTGGTTCATGGTTGATGTACTTGTTCATATTACAGATTGTTTGGTACAGGTTGGTGCATGGTTGATGCACTTGTTTATGTTACAGGTTGATTACAGGTTGAGGTACAAATTGATGCATGTTTGATGCATAGTTCAGGTTATTGGTACATGTTGTTTGGTGCAGGTTGATTAGTACAAGTTTACAACAGTATATCTCACAGTGATAGTGTGACAGTGGTTCCATCATTCTACTCATACACCAGGGTGGTTAAATAGGGGAATGATAGGTGTTTGTAGCCACCTTCTGGTTGTAACAGGAGAATATAGGTGGTTGTAGCCTCCTTCTGGTTGTAGCTAGAGAATTGGGGAGTTGGAGCTTCCCTAAGGTTGTAACCTGAGAAACTAGGGGGTTGGAGCCTCCTTCTAGTTGCAGCTGGAAAAGAAAGGAAGTTGGCTCTTCCAATGAATGTAATTCTTAAAGACATATAATAAAAAACATTTTGTGGTTTTCTCCCACTTTGGGTTTCCACGTAAAACACTGTTGTATTGTGTATGTGTGTGATTGCTCATTTGTTCATTTTTTATTTACTCTGCAACTATTCGATGATAATGCTACATTGATATAACACTTTCATTTTATGGTGAAAAAGGATTAAATTGATCTATTACTGATTCACCCCACCCTCTCTATAATCCAACAATTGGTATCAGACACAGTTCCTTCAGGAAACAGTTTAACCACTGGAAGGAGATCATGGATTATTCTGAGAATTTAGTACCAATGTTTAATGGTCAAAATGGTTTTAAGTATGAGATGTGGAGCAGAAGGACGAAAGTATTTTTACATGCACATGGACATTATATTTGGCTATCAATTGTTACAGGATATGATAGTTCAAAAAGGGCAAAGACTGCATCCAAGAAGGAATTGAAGAAGAATAAAAAAATAGCAATGGATTTTATCTGCTAAGGATTACCTAATCCAGTAAGAGAAAATTTTGGTAAATGTTCATGAGCCAAAGAAATTTGGGATAAGTTACCTGACATGTATTCTTCACCCATCGCAGATTCAAAAAATGCTAAAGAAGATACAGATACAGATCAACAAGAATTATTTTCACCATGTCAAACAAATTCAGAAGTTGAAGAGTACATAATCACTAGAGGTATGTTGTTTTTCTTTAATTGTAAAAAATGTGGACATCTTGAAATAGAATGCCATGAAGGAAATGAGACAGAAAAACTAATTGAAAAGGAAGACAATTATGAATAAGAATTGATTAGTGCTTTAGATGAACTAAGAGAAGAAAACAAGTCACTTGAGAAAGAACTGATGAAACAAAAGGAAAGTGTTCACATTTTTTAAGAATCCCAATAGGTTATCGAGAACTTAAGAACTCAGCTAGAAGAAGCCAGAAAGATCGAAGAAAATCTTGAATATCAAAAGCAATATTTGGAAGCCAACATAGAAGCACAGAATGAAGAAGTAGAAATGAGAGAGAAGATATTGACATACCATCTTAAGGAAATAACTAACGATCTAAACCAGCTTGAGGCATATTTTGGTCAAGAAGAGAAAGGACTTGAAGAAGAAATAATCACATTAAAAATTTAGCTTGAAGAAGCAAAAAGAACAGAAGAAGACATGAAGTCTTAGATAATGAAGAAAGAAGAAGAGGTTGAGAAGCTTGAAAAAGAAGTTGTCACATTGAGAAGTAAAATCGTCAAGCTCAACAAGAATGTTGAAGAGACATAAAAATCCACATAACTTATAGGGAATGAAGAGAAGCACTCAAGGTTTCTAGAAAAGAAGAATGAAGAAAATAGAAAGAGTTATGCAGAAGTAATCAAAGGAAGGAATCATGGTCAACCAGAATCTAAGAAAACTATTGAAGATACATCTTCAAGAAGACCATTCATTTTCAAGCCACAAAGAAGCTTCAATCATGATCATGATCAATCAAGGCACAAATTCAGAATCACTACACCATAAAGAAGATCATTCAGTCCCAGGTATGCAAATTTGTTTTATGGTCATTAATTTTATTGTACTAATTTTGGACATAAGGTTGCAGATTACAGGGATTATAAAAGAAATGTTCAATCAATAAGTGCATATGTGGCCCCATGTAACATTGAATGTTACAAATTTCATAAATATGGACACATAGCTAGTGATTGTAGAAGCATGATCGATACTTCCATGAAAGAGAAAACTAATATCAGATATAAGAAAGTATGGATAAGAAAACACGAAGAACAAGTGAACAAAGACTAGGTCCCAGAGATCGAAAGATTGACAATGAAACGAGATGAAAAAAATTCTACAAAGGAAAAGAAAGATGTTAGATACAGAAAGGTTTGGAAAATAACCGAAAGAAAAGAAGGACAAGTAAATAAGGAACATGTTCAAGAGATTTTACTTTCAGGCATTGTAGTGAAATATGAATCCACAGACAGAAAGAAAGAAGTCAGATCTTAGAGAGATGTTGAATCTACCAATGAAGATGATGATGAATCTACCAATGAAGATGATGATGAATACAAATCAGAGCAGGAATTGTTCTGATCCATCTGGCTTAGAGACTTCCATGTAATAATAATATTAGATAGGGGGAGTCTATGTGATAATTGTGATAGACCAAAGAACCATCCTTCGAGCAACTTGCGGAGTTTGAGAAGATAGATCCAGAGTAGTCAGTTAGTAGTAGTAAATTTTGATGGATTAATCAAGACTTCATGATAGTATACTGATAAATGTGTCAACATTATGGAGAGTTGTGCAAGTAGAGTCTTGGATAGTATGGATGAGAGCATGGATTCATAGATTGGTTCAAAGAGTGTTTCAAAGACAAAGGAACATTATTATAATGGATGATAATTACACAGGAAATGGCTCCAACAATGTTAATGGATTCAATATTGACATATATTTTTTGGACACGTGCAGTGCATACAACAATTCACATTCAAAACAGAGTAATGCTCAGAAACAACAATGACAAAACTCCCTACGAACTATGGAAAAGAAGCGCAGACATCAACCTCTACATCAAGAAAGTTGGATAGGTGGCAGGGTTTCAAGCAGCACCAAAGGAATCACATGTCTTAGTAGTAAAGAGGATTTTTAGATATCTCAAAGGAACATAAGAGTTTGGATTATGGTATCCAAAAGGAAATCATCTATCACTTATTGCCTACACAGATGCAGATTGGGTAGGTTGCATTGATGACTAATGAAGCACCAATGGAGTAGCGTTCTACTTAGGTGAGTGTTTAGTGTCTTGGCTAAGAAAGAAACAATCATCAATATCTTTATCTACAACCTAATCGGAGTATAATGCAGCAACAAGATGTCATACTTAGATTCTATGGATGAAACAAACTGTAACAGATATACAGGTTGAGTATGATGACCCCATTCCAATCTATTGTGATAATACAAGCGCCATCAGTATCTCAAAGAACCCGGCGGTGTACTCCAAGAAGAAGCACATTCCAATAAAGTATCACTCTCTATGGGAACAGGTTGTAGAGAAGAACATCATAGTTGAATATGTGGGCACAAAAAAGAAAGTGGTAGACATCTTTACAAAACTGCTTCCAAGGGAAGACTTTCAGTATCTTCGCCAGAGACTAGGAGTAATTTCTACTCCAAAATGAATGCTTTTGAATTCTTATCTTATATGTCTTAAATGTACATGAGGAAGCACTATAAATAGGATAATTCAAGTTGGGAGATCAGTTTTAGGAAAAGTTATGTTAGGGGGAGCAACCCTGGATGGAAAGATACCTTTGCCATTGATAACAAAGGGGGAGAGATTTATCATATGCACAGGTAAATGCTTGGAGAGAGAGCATAGAGGCATGTTTCCAAGGGGAGTGATTGTCACAAGGGAAGAATGAGCAATATGATTGCAGAGTGATACCCTTTTTCAAAGGGGGGAGATATTATTCATATGAAGGAAGAGAGAGTAATCAGAGGCTTATAAACACAAAGAAAAATCAAAATCATGTAGACAGAGGGAGAAACCCCAAGGAGAGTTCAGTCAGGGAGCATCCCCAAAGGGAGATACCCTTTGCCATTGATATCAAAGGGGGGATAAATATAAACATTTATGAGGAGTATAAGCATGAATGTTATCATGACTAAGTGTTGCCATCAATGATGGTGTTTCCATCAATGCCAAAGGGAGACATTGTCAGACAGTTCGCTTACTAGGTTGATGGACAATTGGTATGGATTGTTGGTTTTCATTGATTTCAACCATTGGAGAGTGATATTTTAGATTGATGTCAACCCTTAGTGATTGATTTCAACCCTTGAAGAAAGTCTGGTAGCAAATTTCGATAACACAAAGTTTTGGGTAATGGACCCAAGCTTGTTTGATGGATAATGGTATGAATTTTGATATATTTTCAAGTAAGACTATTCCAAATGGATAGTACATTTCATGCTATTTTCGGTTGTATGTGGAACGTCACATAAATCCTCACGTTTAGAGAGTTATGGCCATGTGAAGTTGTAGAACCCTCATGAGTCATCTAGAAACCCCAAAAGGTCAAAGTAGTCAAAGTGGTTTAAGATATTTTAGAAGGTAAATAATAAAGTGAAGTGATGAGTATACTATAAGTCAAAGTGAATAGAAAATACATTATTTAAATAATAAAGTTAATGGGGAAATTACTAAGTGGACAAGTGGTTAGAAGTGCGTTAGCCCCAAAATAAGGAAAGTGGTTTAATATGGTTAAAAGGTAACCCCTTGAGGTAAAGTGATGTGATGAGTGTACTATAAGTCAAAGTCGATACAAAATAAATTATTTAAATAATAAATTTAATGGATAAATTACTAATTGGACAAGTGGTTAGAAGTTGGTTAACCCTAAAATAAGGAAAGTGGGTTAAGATGGTTAAAAGGCAATCCCTTGAGGAAGCTACATGAAAGTATAAATAAGAGGCAATGCTCTCTCATTTTAATCACACTTGAGCATATTGAATATCTACAGGTGACTGAGGTAACCAAAGGATATCTAAACCGAATTTCAGAGGGAAGGTGAAGTAAAGAATGATGAAATTCAAGGGAGGATAAATTCTTTTGATGATGCTTTCTAAGGTATGTTATTTACATGGCATCTCACCATTTTCACAATACCTTTTTTTCTAGAATGATTCAGACTGTGAAATTGCGAGGAAATTGAGGAAACATGTCCAAGTAGTTGTGGTACATATTTCAGCTTGTGGGTCATTGTATTTTTGGAGTTAAACTCTGTGGAAAATAGGGTTTGTGGCTAGTCCTAAAACTAGTCCAAAACAAGTGTTTCGAGTAAAAATATCATAACATATTCATAACAGATACAAACTTAGTAAGACCAAATGTGTTGGTTAGATTAAAGTTTGTAGTATTATTTGTATAATTTTTCATATCCATACAACAAATATTTTGTGCAGGGCACGCTCTGCAAGTTTGCTCTCTAGAATAAGCCATAATTCAACAAGGTATGCCATTTTTTCTATAACTCATTTTCTGAGAGGTTCCAAGTAGTGAAACTTGGAGGAATTGCATAAAACACATTGAAGAACATTGTGTACTATTTTCATATCTTTATTCATTACAGGTACATAGTTATGATTATTTCAAGTTAGGGTTGTTGACTAATCCAA
>JZKD02S1625353.1:285594-314062 GCA_000966675.3 Picea glauca
TTGTAATATGTTTATTAGTCTCTGTCGAAGGCATAGAGGGACTATAGTGATCGATAATTCGTTGACTTTATATTAATTTGTCGTTTGACTACAATTTTTGCATGCTTTCTAATGTTCGACCTACATAACTAAAAGTATTTTTTATATAATTAAAAACCCATATATGTCATGATCTTATTGGATGACAGATTTGAGGTCTTTTTGCCAGCTTCGCTATTCCCAATGAAATATATGTTGCCATATCCAAAGTTTTATCATGTACGGTATTGTTTTTTATTTGTACTATTCATATTGAAATGTTTAGATATCCAAAGTTTATAGTGATCGATAATTCGTTGACTTTATATTAGTTTTTTGTTTGACTACAAATTTTTGCATAATTTCTATTGTTCGAACTACAGAACTAAAAACATTATTTCTTTATTTATTTATTATAAAAAAACCCATATATGTCATGATCTCGTTGGATAATAGATTCGAGGTCTTATCCAGGTTATTATTATTATTAATGTATTTGTGCTATTATTATTAGTCCTTTGTATTTGTATTGAAATGTTTGCATACCATTCAGTGAGGTAGCGCTCGGAACCAGGGCCAACGAAAACCCTAGAGAGGCAGCGCTCAGAACTAGGGCCGACGACCACCAGGGCCGAACTGTTCTTCATAGCTTGTCTGGTCTCTTTGTGTAACTGCTCTTTGTGTAACTGCCGAAGGGGAAGAATCTAGTGGAGGGTGCGGCGCTTGGCTAAGTTTGCGAAGGGAGCGTTGGCACTGGACAACAGGTCGAGGGGTGCACGGTGCTTTTTAAAAATCGCAGGTTTTTAAAGGGAGCGCCGAGAGCGAGCCAACGCTCTCCTTACTGACCAAGGGGAGCGCCAACCCTGTTCTGCCCTTCCACGATTTTATTTCTTTTGGTTCAACGCTAGGGTATATCCCTCAAAGGAGCGCTGACAAATGTAGTATAAAGAATCGCGCCCCTGCGTCCTCTACGCCCTCCCGTCCATCCTCCAGACCATGGATGCCTCTAGGGAGCCCGATCCACCTCCAGAGTTTCTAGCTTTTAAATCCATGATCGTTGTTGGCCCCAAACACCCTCCATCCATGGCTCAACAAAAATTTGTAAAGAAACTTGACACAATCCCTTCAGTGGCCCTCCCGGAAGAAGAAACCTGCAAAGCGGCCTTGAATCTGGCTGAGAGGGGCCTCATAGGACAATTCACGGGCCTCTGGACCTCACTCAAAACGGTGGAAGAATGGACTCAACGGAACTGGAAGCCATTGATCAAAGAAGGAATCAAAAGTTTTTTCGTAGGTAAGGGTTTCTTTGTGTTTGTTTCTGAAAATCCGGAGGACAGAGGAATAATTTTCAGGAATGGGCCATATTTTATGGGACCCCGGGGCCTTTACCTAAACAAATGGACGCCAGAATTTGATCCTACTCAAGATGTCCCTTCTGTTGTCCCGGTTTGGGTCAGGCTTCCCCATTTACCTCTCCACTGCTGGAATAAAAAATCCCTCCAGATTATTGGCAATGCATTGGGAAAATACATAGACCAAGCAACACAAAAGGATCAGTATTCTTGTGCTCATATTTGCGTAGAAGTGAATCTAGAAGAGGGGTTACCGGAAGCAATCAAGCTCAATGTAGCAGGGTGGACGCATGTTCAGGAGTTGGACTACCAGCAGCTACCTTTTAAATGCAGACATTGCCATGGGCATTGACACTTTGCAAAGCATTGCAAGAAGAAGGTTGAGGAACAAGTAGACAAACAAAATGGGGAACAAGGGACCCTGGTTCAGAAAAATGCAAACACAAAAAAAGGCACAGGTAAAGGAAAGATGGCCGGAGGACCTAGCAGCTCCAGAGTAGGCCAAGAAGCAGAAGCAAATCCAAACGGAACAGAAAGTGCACAGAACAATCAAACAAACTCAACCCAAGAGAATATGGAATAGGCAGATGCACCACCTTCAAACAAAGAAGGAAGGGAGCCAGAATAGACTGAAGCCAATCAAGGCAGCCCCTCCAATCCCTCGTACGCAGAAATCGCAAGGAAAAAACCAGTGGAAAGCTCAGGTTCTTCGGAGGACGAAACATATGAGCAACCCTCCAAAAATGCAGGAAGGAAATCCCGCAAAGAAAAGAGGGAGGAGGAGGCGGAAAGACTCAAAACACAAAGAAGCCAGTCAACAATAGAAATGTCTATTGGGCGAAATATCAGATCAAGGCCTTCCAAGGGAGGCCTCAACCTCCCCCCCTTAAGTAAATAATGAATCTAGTCTCTTGGAATTGTAGAGGACTAGGGAATCCCTCCAAAATCGAAGCAGTAAAGGACCTTTTGAAAGCAGACCCATCAGATATTCTCATGCTCCAAGAGACCAAAATAGAAGGGCAAGCCCTTCTAGAGATCAGCAGTTCAAAGTGGAATAAAAGATCAGGGAAAGCAATCAGCTCAAGGGGAACCTCTGGAGGTCTGGAAACTCTTTGGTCTGAAGAACTATTCCATTTAAATAAGCATCATGAAACCCAGCACTGGATATTTACAGAATTGAAGCACAAAGCAAGTAAGTTGTTCATCTCTCTCTTCAATCTTTATGTTCCTGTTTCCTACTCTGAAAAACGAGAATGTTGGAATTCTCTCTCTGTCTTTTTAGAGGAGACTTCTCCTAGCAATATCATTATAGCCGGGGACCTAAATATTGTAATGAAAGCTAAAGAAAAGAGGGGGGGCACCATCACTAGAGACCCCTTGCTGGCAAAGGTGGAGGAGATCACACAGACTTGGGATCTTTTAGACTTTAGCCCAGTTCGAAGCATTTATACTTGGTCCAATAATAGAGTGGGACAGGAACACATTTCTGCTCGGTTAGATCGATTCCTGGTACAAAGATCCATAATGATGAACAAAAAGATCATCATCACTAAAATCCTACCTAAACTCACCTCAGATCATAAGCCAATACAGCTTCTCCTGGAAGAGGAAGAAGACATGGGCCCTATTCCTTTCCGTTTCAGCCCTCAATGGATCGAGAGAGATGGTTTTATAGAGATAGTGAAAACAKCTTGGGCCAGATCCKTTTCTGGATCCYCAAGTTATGTGTGGGAGCAAAAGTTGAAAGCTACAAAACAAGCCCTGAAGGAATGGATAAAAAAACCAGCCCCTACTCCCACCGAAAAAAGAAGAGAAGCAGTGCAGTCACTGCAGACCTTGCAAATAGAAATGGAAAGCAAAGACATCACGACAGAGTTGCTGGAAAAAGAAATAAAAGAGCAACGATCCACATATCAATCTTTTTGGCAGGAGGAAGAATACTGGAGACTCAAATCCAGAAGTCTCTGGTTGAAGGCTGGGGATAGGAACACCTCCTTCTTCCACCGGCAATATAGAGCAAGACTGTCCAGGAATCACATAGCAAAAATCAAAACAGTGGAGGGCCAAGTTTGCAAAGGCTTCAATCAAGTCAAAGCTGTCGCAGAAACCCACTTCAGGAATTTATACAGAGAAGGTACTCAAAGCAACAAAGAGGAGACTGTTGATTTCCTCTCCAACATCCCTTCCCTCATCAGCCCGAAAGATAACGCAATCCTTTGTAGACCAACAATAGAGGAAGAAATCATTAATGTCATCTGGTCCATGGATACAGACAAGGCACCAGGGCCTAATGGGTTCACAATCCATTTCTACAAAACTTGTTGGCATATTATCAAGGAAGATCTCTAGAAAATGATAAGTGGGTTTATGAAAAAAGCCAAGGTAGGGGGAGGAACTAACTCCACTTACCTGGCTTTAATCCCCAAAGACTCCAGCCCCGACTCATTTGCAAGATTCAGGCCCATATCGTTGTGTAACGCCTCCTACAAGATTCTGGCAAAACTCTTAGCAAATAGGATCAAGCCAATGCTAAAAAGATTGATCTCTAGCCCTCAAGGGGGTTTTGTGGAAGGTAGGCACATTCTGGACAATGTAATCCAAGTCCAGGAGACAATACATACAAGTAAACAACGGAAAGAGAAAGGAATGTTGATAAAATTAGACATGGCGAATGCGTTTGACAGAGTCAATCGTTCATTCCTCTGCAAAGTTCTTCTCACCTTTGGCTTCTCGCCTCATTTTTTTCAGCTAATTAAAGCCTGCATTGACAGTCCATGGATTTCCCCACTAGTCAATGGACGCCCAACCAATTTTTTCCAAGCTCAGAGAGGAATCAGGCAGGGTTGCCCTCTCTCCCCTTTCCTGTACATCTTAATGGCTGATTCCCTTAGTCGAAAACTCACTGCTGAAAGATTAGTTGGTAACATTCCAGGTCTCAAATCGTCCTCTGGAGTAGAACCTATGAATCATGCGCTCTTCGCCGATGATTCTCTCCTCCTTGGGGGAGCCTCCATCAGAATTGCCAAAGCTTTTGACACAGTCCTCAGAAATTATTGCAGAGTTTCGGGAGCCTTAGTGAACAAGAGTAAAAGCGAAGTCTTCAGCTGGAATATAAGTCAGCACGAACTAACAGGCATCACCACTCTCCTCGGGTTCAAAGGAAAAACAAAATGGGACAGGTTTAAGTATCTCGTCCTTCCCATAATCTCTGGCGTAAACAAAAGATCGCTTTGGAGCGACGTCATCTCCAAAATCAAATAAAAAATTTCAGCGTGGGGAGGCTACTGGTTGACTAAGGGAGGCAAAGTAATCTTAATTAAATCCCTACTGTCCACGCTTCCAATCTTCCAGGCGACATTTCTTCTAGCACCAAAAAACGTGACGAAGCAGATCTCCAAACTCCTTAGAGATTTCCTGTGGCAGGGAGGGAAGGGAAATGAAAAGAAAATGCATTTGGTGTGCTAGGACGTAGTTAAAAAACCCATGGCAGAGGGCAGGCTGCAAATCAGAGACCCCGCACTTGTAAACTTAGCGTTGGGAGGGAATATTTTGTGGAAACTGATCCACGAGCCCATGCACCCGGTCAGTGACACCCTGCATGCAAAATATAGGCCCAACAAAACTCTCAATAACCTCCCAAATGAGAGCACAGTCAGTTGTACACAGGTGTGGAAATTGTGCTGCAAAAGCAACAAACCCTTTAAAAATTCTCTCTACAGATCGCCTGGCAATGGAAAACGCATGCATTTGTGGCTTGACCGTATCATGGGAAGGGAACCTTTGGCTGAAAACGTGGATATATCAGATCTTAGAGACTGGTTGCAGAGAGCAAGAGTCAATAGCTTATATGACCTCTCGAAATGGGACGAGCATGGAGACTGGGAAGGATGGGATTTCCATGGAGTCCCAGCCTGATTATCAATGCAACTATCTGCTTTTGAAGATTTGCTGGAGGACGTTGCCCCTGTCAACAGAACTATGAAAGATAGCTGGGGCTGGGGCCAAACAGGCGTATACACCATGGTAGAAGGGTATATAAACTTGCAGGCTTCAAGAAACAATAGTCAAACTCCGGCATTCTGGAAACGCGTTTGGGAACCGCTGGTTGTACCAAAAGTGAACTTCTTCTTCTGGACCCTGATGCACAATAAAATTCTAACAGGAGATAACCTAGAGAAAAGGAACATAGCAGGGCCTCACAGATGTGTGTTATGCAGCAATAACTCCGAAACAGCCCAGCACTTATTCATGGAATGCAGCTTTGCTAAAGAGGTTTGGGGACTCATCCTTCAGGACCTGCAAATATCACTTCAACCTCAGAATTCTATGGCGGAGCTCTTTGCCTCTTGGAGTCTCAGCTATCCCCAACGAATCCCCCCAAAATCCTTTTGGTGCAAAATCTGGATAGCGATTCCCAAGTATGTATGTTGGCAGCTTTGGTTGGCATGCAATCAGCTGATTTTCAAAGAGCTACGGCACTCCCCGATGCAAGTAGCTGCAAAAGATAAATCCTTCCTCCTGGAAGCGGCCCAATTACAGTATTTTAAAGAGGATTCTTCATTATTTCCCGAGGAAAATAGGTGGCTAGGTCCTCTTGTGCCTTATCTAGATAAGCTTCCACTCTCCCCCCATTCTGTCACACCAGATTGGCGCATAAGAGATGAAGACGACACTTTCCAGTCTTGGTGGCGGTCTCAAAATTTATCCACAATTTTCTTTGACGGGGCGTCCAAAGGGAATCCCGGTGTCGCTGGTGCTGGGGGGGTCATCTACTCCCCGGAGGGGTCTACAAAACACTGTTTCTGCTGGGGTTTAGGTCAGAAAACCAACAATCAAGTTGAGATGCTAGGGCTCATTAAAGCTTGCCACATCGCCAGAGAAAAAGGAATCAAAGACCTGCAAGTATTCGGAGACTCAGAGATAATAATAAAAAACTTAAACAAGGAGACACGATTCATCAACGCCAGCCTAAACAAAACCTTGGATAGATTGAAGAGAGTTCTTCAAGACTTCAACACGTGCAAGTTTTATCACATTCTTAGAAAGTCAAACTATGAAGCTGATCAGATGGCGAACAAAGGCAGCACACTCATGAAAGGACTGCTAATTGTAAACAATGAAAGATTTGTTCAAACTCCCTGAGAAGGCTAAAAAACAAAAGCGACAACAGTTAGTAAATTGTATTGTATTAGGGGTCGCTTCGACTAAGACCCATTTTCTTTTCAGATAAATAAATCTCATACCCGTTACAGTTAAAAAAAAAAATGTTTGCATACTGAAGGTTTAGATCATTGACACTTTTTTTGAGGTGCTTGAATAGGCCTGACAACTTACATGTTTACATGGCGCGAGGTCCTGAAACAGGCCTGCCAGCTGAAATTTTTGCATACCGTGAAGCCCTTAGACAACCTGACAACCTTAAATGTATTTTTAAGTAGGCTTCTCGGAGTACATTTTTCCTCAAAATTTTCCATACAATGTTGCAGTGAATTTTGACAATATTGTTGTCCACCACCAGTTGAATAGGCATTGTATATTTCATACTTCTTCTAGGCTTAGAATGCAATTTCATCATCATTGAAGCTACATACATTGTTTACTGGTTCGGTGGGTGATTCTTCTTCGTTGGTTCGTCGGTTGCTGCTTTTTGTTGTTTGGTTCACAATTCGACATGCGCTTCTACCTTTCATCGTTTCGGAGTAAGTTTCCATGCCATAATTTCATTTTCTATTCCTTATTTGTTGTTCAGTGTTTGCAGTTTGCAAGTAAGAATGTTTGCTTATTTATATTGGCATGCTCGTCATATGTTTTTGGTTCCATCTGTGCTTCGACTGCAGTTTGGTAATCGTTGGAGATACATATGTTGTTTACTGGTTCGGTGGTTGTTGCTTGTTCGTTGGTTCGTCAGTTGTTGGTTGTTGTTGTTTGGCTCAAGTTTATGGGTTTGGGGCCCTGGGGCTGCAATTGGGCATGTTCGTTCTTTCTCATTGGTTTGGTGCTTGCTGTTTTCTTTTGTTTACTTCGGCTTTGCAAGGTTGGGGTCCTACACCGGCAGTTGGATCTGTTTTTTTTTGGGTGCTTTGCGGTGTTCAGACCCTGCACCCACGAGTAGACCTACGGTTTTGTCGTTTTCTGTGTCTGGTGAAGTTGAGGTCTCCCACCTGTTTCGTGCGCACCTATTCTACTGTGAAATTTTGTCGATACTTCGGTGTTGACATGATAGAAAATAGTGGCATAAGAAATAATTGGACAACTACATGTGCAATTGCAATATCCGCTATTTTTTTGTTAAAATAAAACATGTGAAAACCACACTTATTAACCATATATGGTGGAATGTGCCCATATCACAATACATGTTCTTTATCCTCTACACAGACTGGTGTGACCATGATACAATTTCCATGTACTTGAGATATGATATGTACACCAAAGATACTGCAAAATTATATTTCCATGTCTGGAAGCATATCTGGATACTTTTCCACAAAAAAATCGTTTAGTTGTGGCCATGCAATTTCTTAATATTTTGTGGCTTGTAATACATTTTGGGCAGGGAAAAACTTTATATATTTACAACCATGGATGGAGAAAAGCAAAGGTTCATGTTTCTGCCTATATTTTATTCTATTCGTTGATTCTCATTTATTGTATGTACATATTACTTGTTCTCCGATGCATACCAGCTTCCATTCATGTTCATTGTATTTTGTGCATTCCCACATTCAAACAAACATAATAGCTATAGAAAATGACAGAGTCTTGACTGCAGCAGTGGAAGAGGAGATAGAAAGGTACATGCTTGTACTATTATTTCATATTCCGTTTTGTATTTCATTTATTGTCTGTATATTTGTTCACCTAGTTTATTGTATGTAGATATTGCGTACCTTCCTACATAATAACTTATCTTCATTACATGTCTTATTGCATACTAACTTCCTTCATGTCCATTGTGTTTTTCCTACATTTCTACATTTAAACTAACAGAATGGCTAGAGAGCACGATGGACTCTTTGACGCGAATGTAGACGAGGAGTTGCAGAGGTGCATACCTATACTCTTATTTCATATTCTAGTGTTGAGTATTTCATTTATTGTCTATGTATTTGTTGTACTTGTTCTACTGCTTTGCACCTTTTTTGTTTTATGTATATACTATGCATCTTTCTTCTTATTCTCATGTGAATCATATTATGCTTGTTGTTACATTGAAAAAAATAGAACTGTATTTCTTTCTTTTACATGTCTTTCTTCATACTAACTTTCCTTCATGTCAATTGTATATTCAACGTTGCTACCTTGGAAGAAACAGATTGGCTGGACAGGAAGATGAATTCTTCTATGCAACAACAGAGGGGTTTGTCATACAATCTTCGAAAAGGTATACCAATTGTGCTAGTAAATTAAATATACAAAGTGGGTGGGGCATATAATATTAGACTAGAAAACGATTGTTTGGCAACAATGGGCCTTTGTGCCCTCCCCATTTCTACTTTTTCCATTTTCTATTATCCCTTTTTCTTTCTAATTGCTCTCCTTAGTTGTCTTTTCGAAAATGCCTTGGTGCGCGGGTTGGTGGACTCACAGGTTCACATTTATGGTCACACTTCTACCTTATTCCATACTTACCCACTTTGTCGATTGCGGGTGCCGGGCTGGCGGATTCAAGATTGCGCCTATGGCTTATGAGGTTCTGCGATATATAGATTGGTCGTCATGCCCCACCATCATGCCCTATTTATTGTTACACATTTTTTCAGTCAACAAATCCGAGGCATACAATTTGACTATCGGGTCCTCATGTTTCCTGAGTATCCCTTGACACCCTATTTCGTATTCCATCTCCTTCCACCCTACATGTGACATTAAGAATAGTTATGGACAATATAAAATGCATATGCTTGTTTAGTCCTTCTGATGTTCATCTGCACATGCTTGCATCAAAAAAAGTTGGACTAGTGACATGGCCATGAGCAGTCAGTCATCCCATACATCAGCAAACCGACAAGGCCAAAGGTAAAGATGCATACATTATGTTCCTTGTATGTTTACCAAAAAAATAGCTGAGAACAAATATCCTCAACTATTTATTCATCTATGGCATGGTGAATATGTTGATGTCATATGCAATACATACTTTCTAGTTCACAAGAATTATCAACAAGTACAAGCGAGACATCGAACATAGTGCAAGTTCCGTAGACTAAGAGGTCTGGTTGCAAAACTCTGGCTCCATAGTTCATCCAAGCTGTGTGTCTACTTGTAAATTTATGCCAGGAAAAAAGAAAACAAAAAAATAATGCACACTACCATTCACTTTACTTTTCCTGTTCAAAAATTGTCACCGGGTCTAAACTTGTAACACCCAAAATACTATCAATAGAGTGCTTGAACAGTCGTCGAACTAGACAAGTGTTCATCGGGGACATAATGGTCATCTATAGCACCTACTTTGACAAGGAAAACAAAACTATATCCATTATGTGTGTTGACACGACAGACAAGGAGGCCATGATGACAGTCACATTGAATATTCCTACACAACTTGTCTAGAAACATGCAGAAAAGATATTTCTAGGTAATGGGATATCCATTACAAATTTTTATATATTTCCCAAAACAGTATATGATTGTGGTGATTGTGATCGGATTATTTTGCTCAATGAAACAAGTATTGTGGAAAAAAATCCTGCTATTTGTTCAGAATATCTTTCATCACGGACGCAACTATCATCCAACTTGCACAGAGCAACGGCATTTACCCAATCAGAACCATTGGCACAGATGTCACACTGGCGAGAAAACTTGGCTCGCAACACATTCTCCATAAAAAAGATGGAGAGTCATAGAACAACAAGGAAATGGTATCGTTCTCCATATCCAGTTTTGTCCTTTACTTTCACATGTCCATTTATCTCGATTAAGTTACACAAATATTGCATTGTTCCATGTTGTAGCTGCAATTGTTCGATACCTATTCAAATTTGTTTTCGTCAATGGAATAACAATTGCATAAAGGGAAATTTCCACTTATGCTCTCCAAAAATATAACAAAGAAAATGGATGTTAGTCACAGGATCTTTCGCACAACCCAAGCAACATTTGTAATAGGATTGCGAGCAGACATAGTACAGGATCTAAAGAAACTAACTAGCTCTACAACTGTTGTGTGTATACATCTATAGATTCATCCTCACTTTGCTCATACAAATAGCCTTCACCAAATTTCTGTGGTTTTTTTATTTTTTTATTTTTTTGGGGGTGCAGTTGTATATTATATTTCTCAATATATTAATTACTATGCTCGTGTTTCCAGTTTGAAGGTGTTTTGTTTGTAGTGAATGCGTACTCGACCCCCTTTGAGCATGTATGTGTGAAATATAACTCTCCTACTTCTAATTTTGCTTTGATAAGTGATGATAGGATTGATTGTCTGCGATGTAGTAAAAAATGTCCACACATATATGGACATTACCTCAATGTTGCCATCTGTACCGTGGGAAACACAACTGTGCATTGTACAATTAGACAACCTTCGTTACAAGATGTGCTTCCTCGGTTAGAAGAATTGTCATATGAAGCATACCTACAAAAAAAAAAACAGTGTCTACATGTTTCACAACTTTCGGATACATAGAAAATTTACCTTAAATGAGGACAATGAAATATTGCATATCAGCTGAAGAAAAAAATAAAAAATCATATCAAGCTTTGGCCGGAAACGAAAATATCTCATGTATCTTTGTAATATTTCTTCAACACCCAGACGAATGTTCATTGGACTCGACTACTTGAGAATCTAATTACAAATGCAATCGATGTTGTTATTTTGATGTTTTCTTGCATCTCCCAATAAGAATTTTGCATATTTGTTTCGGTGTGCAAAAAAAATAAAAATGGTACCTGGTTGTGCCTTTGATGGAGGACCCTACACGTTTTTTGGATGCCCAAGTTGGACAAATTTTTTTCAACTATATAGCCATGACAGGATTTTTGCATTTTTTTGGGGGTGCCTGAATAAAATAAAAATTCGTCTCCAACTATACATTTATGGTATGGTATCTGCATTTTCTCGATGCCCTAATTGAAAAAAAAGGACTCAGCATGAATTGAAACATCAGCTTGAGATTTTTAGATATCTCTATAGAGATTGCACACACATAAGATTGTTTGGTGCAGAAATGGGAAGTATGACAACAAACCCCATAAAAAGTATCCAACTGTAAATAACTCGGGCCTGTCCTTTGAACCGTTGAAATAGCTTTCTCATCTGAGAAGAATCATCAGGAATTTCCAATAATATTATAAATTTGGCATTGTTAAAACTGGTAGTGATAGACAATGGCACTATCAGAAGAAAATGTCCATAGTGATCTTGCTTAATGGTAAAATAGTAATTGGCAAATTTCTTGTTCCCCATTTTGAGATCTGATTATAGCTAGCATGCAGTGGTGAAGCTTCCCTGGTTTTGTGTTGTTTTTTGTTTGGCATACTCATGTTCATATCCCATGGCCCCGGTTATTTTCTCGTGGGAACATATACCAGATGTAAGAGAAAACCAATGCCATGATGTGTTTTTTTTATATATCAAATTGTTTGATGAAAATTTCGATGTGTACTTCTCTATGGAACCCTGTGAGATCTTGCTTGCGGCCTGTTTGGTGTTTACTTGGTTCTTGGTTGTATGCTTCGTTCTGAAAAATTAATAATACATTCAGGATCTTCACAATTTTTCTATGATCTTAAAGACTATAGAGGACATGATTTTCCCTTGAATATAAGCTCTATGATGCAAATGTAGTATGTGGCTTGTTTTAGCACTTTTCCTTGATCGATGAACTTAGTAAAATTAATCTCCTGGAATAATTTGAAATAAAAGAATATATACTGTGCAAAGTCCAATGGAGCTATCATATGAACAAGAGGCCATTAAAATTCAAATTTTTCATTGTTATACTTGCAGTGAAGCTGACAGTACAATAACATTACTTAGACATCCCAAAATTGATTTTCTTGTAGCTTTTTGAGGCTTCTCTTATACAAGCAGATCCTGGAAACTATAAGCAGGGATCATTGTATCTATTCCTTGATTGAAGAACCTGTTCACATGTTTAATGCACTTCATAGTTGTTGTTAAAACCATCAATGGGGATTTCTTAAACCAATTCCCGCTTCTGGAAATTGTCATCCCCTTTCTTTTTTCCATGTGCTTTCCGTTTTTGGTTACTTACTCATTTTTTGGAAAATGTCTAGGTGCGGAGGTTGGCGGATTCACGTCTTCATATTTCCACTTACTTTTATATCACCAATCTGATCAACCACTTCTTAGTTTCATATTGAACAAACTTTTTGGATCACGGGTTCTCGGATAGGCGGGTTCAACATTGCGTTTCCAATGTTGTGTTGCCTACAAACATCACTCGAAATTCTGCGATCTACAAATTAGCAAACAAATTCCCCTTTATCTTGTTTTTAGCACTTTTCCTTGATCGATGAACCTAGCAAAATTAATATCCTGGAATAATTTGAAATAAAAGAATATATACTATGCGAAGTCCAATGGAACTACAATATCAACGAGAGGACATTAAAATTCAAATTCGTCATTGTTAATACTTGCGGTGAAGCTGACAGTACAATAACTTTACTTACAAATCCCAAAATTGATTTCCTTGTAGCTTTTCGATGCTTCTCTTATACAAACAGATCCTAGAAACTATAAGTATGTCTCGTTGTATCTATTCCTTGATTGAAGAACATGTTCACATGTTTAATGCACTTCATAGTTATTGTTAAGACCATCAATGGGGATTTCTTACACCAATTCCCGCTTCCGAAAATTGCCATCCCCCTTTTTCTTCCATTTTCTTTCCATTTCTGGTTACTTGTTTTTTTGGAAAATTCAAATTCGTCGTTGATAATACTTGCGGTGAATCTGACAGTACAATAACTTTACTTACACATCCCAAAATTGATTTCCTTGTAGCTTTTCGACGCTTCTCTTATACAAACAGATCCTGGAAACTATAAGTATGGCTCATTGTATCTATTCCTTGATTGAAGAACCTATTCACATGTTTAATGCACTTCATAGTTACTGTTAAGACCATCAATGGGGATTTCTTACACCAATTCCCGCTTCCAAAAATTACCATCCCCTTTCTTTTTTCCCATTTGCTTTCCATTTTTGGTTACTTACTCGTTTTTTCGGAAAATGTCTAGGTGAAAGAGTTGGCATATTCACATCTTCAAATTTCCACTTACTTTTATATCACAAGCCCGATCGATCGCTTCCCCGTTTCATATTGTACAAACTTTTTGGATCACGGGTTACCGAATAGGCGGTTTCAACATTACATTTCCATTGTTCTGTTGCCTGCAAACAACTTCTGCGATCTACAAATTAGCAGACAAATTCCCCTTTATCTCATTTTTTATCACTTTTCCTTGATCGATGAACTTAACAAAATTAATTCCTTGGAATAATTTGAAATAAAAGAATATATACTATGCGAAGTCTAATGGAACTATCATATGAATGAGAGGACATTAAAATTCAAATTCGTCA
The DNA here is from genome assembly GCA_000966675.3 of Picea glauca. Classification (NCBI taxonomy): domain Eukaryota; kingdom Viridiplantae; phylum Streptophyta; class Pinopsida; order Pinales; family Pinaceae; genus Picea; species Picea glauca. The sequence goes on from JZKD02S1625353.1 coordinate 299,536, forward strand.
TTGTTATACTTGTGGTGAAGCTAACAGTACAAAACATTTACTTAAACATCCCAAAATTGATTTTCTTGTAATTTTTCGACGCTTCTCTTATACAAACAAATCCTGGAAAATATAAACATCGCTCGTTGTATATATTCCTTGATTGAAGAACCTATTAACATGTTTAATGCACTTCATAGTTACTGTTAAGACCATCAATGTGGATTTCTTACACCAATTCCAGCTTCCAAAAATTTCCATTCGCTTTCTTTTTTCCCTCTGCTTTCCCTTTCTGGTTACTTACTCATTTTTTGCAAAATGCCTAGGTGCAGGAGTTGGCGGATTCACGTCTTCAGATTTCCATTGTTACTTTTATATCACCAGCCCGATCGATCGCTTCCCTGTTTCATATTGAAAAAACTTTTTGAATCACAGGTTCCTGGATAGGCGGGTTCCCGGATAGGAGGGTTCCCGAATAGGCGGGTTCAACATCGCATTTCCATTGTTCTGCCACCTGCAAACAACACCCAGACTTCCGCGATCTATAAATTAGAAAACAAATTCCCCTTCATCTCGTTTTCTTTGGCTTTTTGTTTACTTGGTCCTTTTTTCGAATGTGTCCTTTTTCTGAATGTCTCATGCCTTTATATACAGCACTCGAAGTTCTGCAATATACAAATTGCTTGCTCAACATTGCGCTTCCACTGTTCCCCTATGTACAAACAGCACCCAAAATTTCACGATATGCAAATTGATGGCCAAAATCTATCATTGTGACATACAATTTGACCATCGGCCCCTCATGTCTCCTGGGTATATCTTGTGACCCTTTTTTTGTGACCATTTTCCATACTTCGACATTTCTTGGAATCTATTTTGCGGGTTGGTGGGTGGACAAAATGTACAATTCTTGGTCGCTCTTCGCCATCCCCACTACCTTCGTACTTATTTCTAGATATGCAATTATTAAGTTTTAATGCTAGTATTTCATTATGCAAGAACCGTTAAGATTTTCATTAATTTCCAGAAGGCCGGAGAAGATTGGTCATCAATACAAATTAAACCAAGATTTATGAAGAAGAGTGTTATCCTTTCCAAGTATTCATTTCAAACATGATGCAATCTCTTTCGTGCGTCGGTCGGTTGGCGCCTTTAACAAATATCTAATTCTTAATCACTCTTCATCATCACAGCCATCTTCACACATTTTTCTAAATATGCAATTAGTAATCTTTAATGGTAACATCTCATTACGCACGAACCCTGGAGATTGTAATTGATCAGTGAAAGGCTCGAGGAGATCTTCCATTGATACAAACTAACCCAAGATTTGCAGAGGGTTATATTATCCCTCCCCAATTTTCATTTCAAACATCGTCTGGATCAAATGAAAATTCTCGTTAACTTATGGTAGCAGTTCTGTCCAGATACAGTAAACACCTTTGGGCATGATGGCCAGAAGTTCCATTATTCTAGGGCATATTCTTACTACTCATCTCCCTCCGCCTAGAAGCAAAAAAGGAGATGGTTCGTTGGTGCACCGAGAGATATATTTCAAGACAAATAATTCCAAGGAAACCTTGCATGCTCAGACAACCTGCCCAGTTTCATTGGTGGCTGGCGTAGAGGTTGATGTGATGGATTTTGAGCTGGAAGAAGATGATATGATGGACGATGATACTACAATGGATGATGGCAATGCAGAGACTATTCCCACTCCTGCACCCAAATTGAAATCAACCATAATGGGAAGTACTTCCCAGCTCGGCGATGGCAGTCCTGACAACACCAAAAGAAGGAGTTTCAGAAAAGAAACCGACGCTGAATGCAATAGCCTCTTTGGAGCTCAAAAGTAGAAATTCCAGAGGTCCAAATTAGTTTGTTCTGGGCGGAAGTATTTCACTGTAAGGAAATGTTTTGTTGATGTTACAAAAGATATATTTCAAGCCAAAAAACTATTCAATTGCTGGACCACTTTCATATTCTCTGGATATACAATCAACATCTTAGGGAATGAGAACTGTTGGAGCCACCTTTTACAAGTGGTTGAAATATAATTCTTGAAATCAAAAGTTTACCCTGACATGCGAAGTGGCGATGGTCATTATAGTCCTAAGTCACCGTCATTTAACCATTAAGAAAATCTATCACTTTTATTACCTCGTGCTATCGCGCTTCGGGAGTTACAAGTCGCAAGGTTTTCAAAATACGATATGCGAAGTCGCGAAACGGTTTTAAAAAGTTCACCCAGGTTGGTGTCAGGGGTAAGTCACTTTAAACCCTAGTTAAGCACTGTCGGGGTTTCGCGACCCGGCAATCGCTCTCCCAAAAAAATAAACCTTCATGGCCTCGAGTCACAAAGTCGCGATTTTTATTAATTAAGCATGGGTTAATTAAGAACTTAAGTCATATCACGATTTTCTTTAAATAAATCATGCCATCGTGATTTCGGGAATTTTGGATCCCAAGACTAGGAACGAAATTATCCGAGACGACGAACATCGAAAAGAGGTTTCAAGGGTTGAAGGTACAAATTTAAAGGAATTAACTAAATTAATTAATGCCTTAAAGGACCTTTAACGTACGCAGTCTACAGATGAGATTTTTGAATGTTTCCGCATTTCTTTATTATCACAAGTCTTTTAAACATTTATGGCACTGATTTGAATCTTGATGGGTTAATGGAAAATAAGATCTCGTTTCATGCATAAATCTTTCCATTAAACAATTTGATTGTTCTGTCAGCAAGGACTCACACAAAGTTGAAAGATTAAAGCAAGGGAGTTTCTTTTATTTGCTCAATTTTATTTCTATTTTGCGCGCAGAGTTGTTTTTTTCATCGGGATAACTTCTTTCTGTGTTTACAATTCTTACTACAAGAGATCTAAACACAGATTTTTCTATCATGGCTCCATGAAAAGTGTCCAAGGCAGTTGCCGAGAGTTCAGGTCAGGGCTCAGATGCAGTTTCCAATACTTCACCCCGAAGTATTAATACTGTCAAAACCTAGACATACATCTCTGACATTCTTCAGTCTGAATCAGTGAATTGTTCAAATGATTCCAGCGATAACGAGAAGGATGATTTTGCCACCAAATACAAAATCATCATTCAAGCAGAGATGCACAAAATAGCGGCAAGGCCACGGCTCCTTCCCTATTATGATATGATCAGATGGGCACTAGACCATGTGGATATCCTGACCAGGACTATCATCAGTGAACAAAAGGTGATAGTTGGGACCTTTAGACCAGAACATTTGCAGGCAATGTATCAGCTGTCACCCACACCAAACGTCGCGTACAATGCCAAGTTTCTGGAAGGTTTCAAGGAGAAGAAATGCGAGCAATATGGAAGAACCTTGCCCGAGCTAATCAAGGATTGGGTTTCGCACCCCGCAAAATTCAGGGCAAATTCTAATGGTATTTATTCAATCTTCTCTTTAGAGCCACCATTAAGGTATATAGCAATGATGGCTTGTAGGTTGTATGGGAGGGAGGACACCACCCACTTTTTCCTCCCATGGGTGCCTCTAATTTATACACTAGATGAAGGTTGTTCTTTCGACTGGGCCAAATTGTTGTTCGACAGTCTAACCCATCAAATTATCGAATATCGAGCACAGAAGGTGAGCGAGAAGACAACCTCCTTTTTCATGTTCACCTACGTCATGGACACTATTTGTTTCATGACGCCTTTCCCTCTAATGAGCTAGAGCCGGACTCCATCTAATGCTGAGCCTATCCATGTCTATCACTCGAAACTTTGGGAGGATAAGGCCACATAATTCATATACGAGATTTTCAATTGGGTAATGGTATCGATGCATGTCTCCATCTTCGGTAACCCACCGCCCAGGATTTTAGATAGCATCGCCACCAACTTGAGTAGTGTGGCTGACTAGTATGTAGAAGCAGAATTTTCATACATGGTTTTCGACGCCTCTGTTCCCCCATTCATTTTAATACATATTCTTTATTAGATTTTAGACACGCCAAAGCCGAGGCTATGGCCTTGGAGGAATTTAAATTTGTCAACATCGAGTTCAGGAAACATGACCCACATAAGGTCCTGAGTAATCACATGGCGAGTTGTGGCCTGAAAATATATGAAGATGAGCACTCGCCTCATGACGACATCTTCCGAGGTGCAATATCCTATGTCGAGGTCCTAATAAGGATTCAAGCCTTGTCGCCTGGGGATAGGGCCAATCTTTTCAAGTTTCAAGAACACCGACGGAGCCGCCTTCCCCCAGTTTTACAGGGTAAGAACCCATAAACTGCAGATGTACAGCAAACGGAAGTCAAGAGCTCAAAAGATTTGAGTCCTAACCAAGAGGAAAATCAAGAAAAGAAAAAGGAAACCAGGGACCCAAAACAAGAAGCCGAGATCCCCAACCCATCAAACAAGCCAGTCACGGTTGTTACCCCAAAGAAACCATCCAAGGAAATTGGCAGTCCCATCGTTTCTATCACTCCCTTACAGTCCACAAAGGCGACCCCCAATGCGGGATGGATTTTCGGCGAAGAACTAACTCCCATTACTGTAGAAGAGTTGCCTCCGAACAAGTTCTTCTTTGATAAGAAGAGAAAGGTCGTTGTGAAGCAAGAGCTTTATCGAGAAGCAGGCACAGTAGCCAAAAAATTCAAAATCCTAGTCGACAGGAAGGCCATGAAAAAGGAGGAATTCACCACTCATATAGCAGGGACGTTGGAGGATTTTGCTACAGCCAACCAATTTTTCGTCGGATCTCTAAAGGAACAGTTAAATCGGAAGAACCGTTTGATCAGAACATTGGAGTATAAGCTAGCTACAGCAGAGGAAAATGCCAGAGATCAGGTGAACATAGGTCTAGAGCAAGCCAGAGCAGCCGATCAAAAGGAAATCAAGCGGCTCAGATCCGATCTTGAGCAAATACATCAGTCGGCCCAGACCAGCCAAGCACAGGAAAGCCAGCAAAAAGAACTGATCAGGCAGTTACAGGTAAAGTTGAATTCTTCCAAGAGCCAGGTTATAGATATCGGGATATTCAAATCCCAAGCCATTGAAATCCAAAAAAGAGTGTCAGTATCTCAACAAGATTTACTTGCTAAAGTGGAGGCCATCTAAAACCATTGCAGAACCATTGACCAAGTATTGGAAGACATTTCTTTGAGAGAAAGAGAAGCTGGAGCGGCTTGGGTTGCTTTCCAAGAGGCTGTTATAGCCATGACAAAAAAATAAATGGTCAATAGTTCCGTGCTTTCCATCCCAGAGCAAACAAGAGGTAATATCTTCCTGAAGGCGTGGGAGCGTAATATATTAGAAAGCAGAGAACGAGCTAAAGAAATGAGAAATTCTTGTGAAGAAACTTTCGTCTTGATAAATGAAAGTTTGTCAGATCTCGACGGGGAAATCAGTGTTGGGACACTGGGCCAGATCGATATAGCCAAGCACCTACTCAATATCAAGGAGAAAGAGGAAAAAGAGTAGGCTGAAATATCACAGATAAGCCAGACTGATATAGTCCAAGTGGATAAATGGTTAATAAAACCTAGTGTACAATTATGTTCTATCATCACTGAAGACTGACAAGTAGGAGGAAGGTCACCATTGTTAGCGAAGGATTGTTACACTTTTGAGGCAAACAACCAGGCAAAGCCTTCCAGGTTGATAGCCCAGTTGGTGGAGAGGTGCGTCACTTGCACCAAGCAGGCAAAGGGGCGGGTTTCCAGTGCCAAATAATGACAAGTGTCTGCATGTTCTATTTTTAGAACCCAAAGATTAAAGAAAGGAAGGTGCTCTACCCGCATGAAGGAGGACAAAGACAAAGAAGCGAAATGCTTAAATTTCCCATTTTGTAAACGAAAACTTCTAGAACGATTGAGATCTGAATGTTTAGAAGTTTGTATAAATATGCATTTTGAAGTGAGAACCAGGGGCTGGACCTTTCTTGGTCGATTGTAATAGAGACTTTATTTCTTTTGAAAATTAATACAAAGCAATCTGAAGATTCCTAATTCCTTGAAGACTGAGTTATGAGTTTTGTTTTCTCTGTTATCTTACATTAAATTTCATTTCGCATATATTTCTGATGAATGCTTAGCTACAATTTAGTGCAACTTCTATTGTGGTGACCAATTTTTTAGTCATCTAATCACTTGTAGTTTTTCCTCTGTATTGGCTATCATCAGGTACAAGACCTGTGAACTTTTTAGATCTCTATATTTTATGCTTCGTCAGATTACTTCTTGCCTTTTTCTTCTTATGTTTACAGGGCGAGATTCTCCCTTGATAGGAGCCTCGCATTGTTGACGGCTTAATGTTTTCTCACATTTCATACATGATTCTTTAAAAAGTTAACTCAGTTACAGGAGAAGGCCTTTGGTTTGTGTTCTACCTTTAACATCGGATTTCGAAAGTTCTCTTTTATACAGTCAAAAAATTGAAGTAGCATTTTAAACCTCGAACTTTCTTTTCATTTTCTGTTCCTCCATGACTGTGCCCTTTGCAAGACAACCCAACCTATCGGATCAAACCAGCATCGCTTTGAACCTTTTTGACACCATACTTAAAACCGCCATCACCCAGGTTGAACTCGAACGTTCATGGGCCGCAATTGAACGAGATATAAGTATCCAGGAACGTTTGGAAGTGAGACAGAGACAACTTAGAAATCAGCCTTAGCTTCCTTTTCCCAAAGGTTGATTTTTCCCCTTTTTATCTTTTACTCACTTTCGGATGCCTAGACCCTGTACTTTATAGCCTTAAGTACAGACTATGGGACAACATATTTCTGGTGCCGTTGCCGAGGACGAAGTTACGAAACCTTTTCCCTAGGAGAATGAAATTTTTGCAAGTTTCTAGCCTTTGATAGTGAACAAAGAGTGAACACCTTCTAAAGGCTATTTTTATCATTCACTTGGCAACTCCACGTTTAAGTAAGTTGTCATCCAATCGAAGGAACACCAAACAAAACCCAGATGGTAAACAAACCACGCCCGTTTTCGATCCCAAAAAAATACTCAAAATAAGAGGTTCCCTTCAGCCAACCACTACAGCCTACTAGCTTAGGTACACACAAACCAAGGCCAATATTTCTTTCGAACTGCTAACTTCACAAGAATCCCCCCCTAAAACCCCCAACCCAACTTTATCTCTCCCTGAAGTTAAAAACGAAATTCATCCGACAACCTCTGGCGTACATAAAGGTGAAAATCCCTCAGTAAATTTATCAGCAATCGATATCCCGCCAACCTTTCAGTTAGATTTCCCGAGCTCGCCGAGTCTCGAAGAGTATACCATATACTCGGATTCCACACACGCGGGTTCCCCTAATTACATCTCTTACAAATCCGAGGAACCAAGTCCTCGCATCCCTTATCACCCTTCTTCAGTTTTTTCATCTCTCAAAGGAGCTAAAGATTTTCTCTTTGTGTTCCAGAACCCTCTATATAACGCACTGTTTTCCTATCCAATACTACCGATGGCGGCCGTCGGAGGGGGGGGTGGAGGGGTTTTAGGAGGAGGAGGTGGAGGGGCTCCAGGAGGAGGGGGGGGCAAGGGCCGCCCCCACCTCCCAGATTTTTTGCTAAAGTAGCTACTAGATATGCGCCTCTGGTCCTGCCTGTCTCTCTTCACGACCTTCCTGAAAACTACATGAAAAAATTACCTAAATTTACGGGGGAAGGGGACCTAACCGCGGCCGAACATATAAATTTCTTTGATCAGTTCGCAAATATCCTAGGTCTCGAACACGAAGATGTATATTCAAGGTTATTTGTTCAGACTTTCGAGGGACATGTACAAACCTGGTTTCGAAGTCTACCCGGAGGTTCAATATTATCCTATGATGCCCTAGAAGACTCTTTCCTTAGACAATGGGGTGAAAGAAAAGACCATTTGTATTATTTGACCGAGTTCAGGTCTTTAAAGAAAAAAAAATCGGAAACTGTTATGGAATTCATTCAAAGGTTTAACAAGTTATACAATAAGATCCCAGTCAAAGTTAAACCATCCCAACCCACAGCCAAGATAACCTTTGCAGGAGCCTTAGAACCCAATTTTGCACTTCTGTTGAGAGAAAGGAGAGGGGCTACCCTGACCCGAATGCAAGATGATGTCATAGATATTGAATCTAACATGATGGCTTCTGGCAAATTAAAAAAAAAAGTAGAAATGGGAAACCAAGAAACCAAACGTTTTAGGGAACAAGCAGGACCCTTAGGGCCTAGTAGATCCTTAGATGATAAAATGGATGACATGGCCAGGATAATTAAAGAGTTATCAAATAAGATTTCCATAATGGAGCTAGATCAATCCAAGGCAGATCCTTTCATTAAGAGCGAATTCAGAAGAAACCCCAACCCTCAAAATCAACAAAGATGGATTAAAAATGAAGACCAGAAAATTCAAACTCCTTTAAAAAATGAAAATTTTGTAGGAGGAAACGACCTACAAGATTTCGAGGATCTGGAAGAAGATGTGACAAATTTGGGTGACGACTGCACACAGCCTTATTTAACTAAAGAATATTACGAGAAGTCCTTGAACACTCAGCAACTGTCAAATAAAGATGATGACATAAACAAAACTGATGTTTCTGCCTATCAAGAAGTGACCGATCCTATAATGGCCGAGGCCCAACCTAAGTACAACCTGAGTCCTAGAAACAAACCCGCGTCGACTCCTCAACCCAAGAAAATTCTCCCAAGAGGTGAAATATACGAGCCCACCCCAAAGGAGACCGAGATACATAATAGCAAAATAAAAGGGGTATATTCGCAGAATCCCAAATTAAAAGAGGCTGAGACCCAAGCAAAAGAAATTAAGACAGTTGAAACACATATACCGGTAAATAACTTCACAGGAAATAAATCAACACAAACAAATAAGTTGGAAAAGAAGAAGTCTGAGGTTTCAACTAGAGAAACGGACAAAGGTAGTGGAGGTTTCAGCCTTGAAAATGAGATGAATAAGATCAAAATACCAATCCCTCTAGTCGAATTAGTAAAGAATCCTGTGTATCGAAAGTAGATAACCAAAATGATAGGTTTTTTGGATCTAGAAAGTCACTCTGACGTGATAAACTTGGAATATGATAAGCCTAATATCACTTTTGGTCCACATTTCGAGGGTGCCAGAGACATCATCGCTCCCTTCTATATTACCCTGAATGTGCATGATCGACTACTGCATAACTGCATGCTAGATTCTAGAGCCTCACATAATGTAATGCCCAAGTCTATTATGGACAGACTAGGCCTCAAGATCACCAGGCCTTATGGATACCTCTACTCTTTCGATTCAAGGAGAGTTAAGTGCATGGGTATGATAAAAGATTTAGTAGTCACTCTTGCACAGGTTCCGGTGAAAAGCGTCATGATGGATGTAGTTATTGTCGATATACCTCCGAAGTATGGCTTGCTACTATCTAGGTCGTGGGGAGCCAAACTTGGGGGGTCTCTTCAACTAGACATGACCTACACCACGATTCCTGTGTTTGGTGGACAATTTACTCGGCTATACAGGGAAACGAGGCTAGCATACACAGTGAGCAACCCACAGAATCCTAACAATTATCCTGTTTATGTTGTCGATCAAGATCTAGGGAATTGTATTTTGTCTTTTGATGATGGTGTAAATAGCTGTACAGAAGACAATTGCATAAATGAAAATGAATCAGGAAAGATAGATGAAAATATGTATAGCACTGGAATTTCGAAAATGTTTTTTGACGGTGTCTTGTCATATGAAGGAGCAGGTGCAGGAGTATTGTTTGTAGCACCTGAAAATGAATTTGTGATTCCTTTTTCTTACAGGCTTCAGTGGGATATAGACTACACCAATAACATATGTGAGTATGAGGCTCTAGTCTTAGGGTTGGAAGCTGCCAGGAAACTGAACATAAAGAACTTGGAAGTATACAGAGATGCAGAGTTGATAGTGAAACAGATAAATCGGCAATACCAGGCCAAACACCCAAGATTAAGATCTTACAGGAATTGCGCCTGGGATTTAATAGAAAATTTCTTCTCGTTGGTAAATGTCCATTTCATCCCACGCTCTGAAAACTTGCAAGCTGATTCATTAGCCAAAGCAACCTCAATGTTCGCCCCCCCTACAACTTTCAAACTAAGGTATCACATAGACGTGAGGAACAGACCTTCCATACCAAACAACATCCAACACTGGCAAGTGTTTGAATATGACGAACAAATCAGGAAGTTCCTCAAGATGGTGGACGACTTCGCCAAAACCCATGTTGACCAAGAAAACCAAAACGACCACACAAGGATCATGCAAGAGGGAGAGGATCCTCAAGGGTTCCAGGAAAAGATCGCTAATCATCGCATGTTGGTTTTAAAGAACAATCAGATTCCAAAGGGACTAATCCCTCTAGAGAGACTGTTTGACCAAAATGATATGCCCTTAAAATATGCTTTGCAACCCCAACCAGAAGAGATTGAAGACTGTGACATAGGGACCGAAGAGGATCCTAGGATAGCAAAAATATTAAAGTACCTTCCTCCCGAGGTAAAAAGCAAGTATAAAGACTTACTTGAGTGGTATAAAGACATTTTCACTTGGTCATACAAAGAGCTAAGAACCTATGACACCACTGTGATTGAACATAAGATACCCCTAAAGCCTGGTGTCAAACCTTTCAGACAAAAACTCAGACAAATCAATCCTATTTTATTGCCTGTGGTCGAAAGGGAAGTCAAAAAACTCCTGGACGCAAAAATAATCGTACCACTGAGATACTCCAACTGGGTAGCAAACTTGGTCCCGGTTAGAAAGAAAAGTGGGGAGATCAGACTGTGTGTTGATTTTAGAAATCTAAATAAGTCCTCCCTCAAAGACAATTACCCTCTACCCAAAATGGATCACATTTTAGAAAAAGTAGTTGGGTCAAATAGGATGTCGATCATCGACGGGTTTTCCAGGTACAATCAAATTGCTGTCAACAAGCATGATAAAGAAAAAACAGCCTTCACCACCCCTTGGGGTACATTTATGTATGACAAGATGCCTTTTGGTTTAATGAATGCATGTGCTACTTTCCAACGTGCTATGGATATCGCTTTCATCAGCGAAAGGGACAAATTCGTGGTTATATATCTTGATGACCTAACCGTTTTTTCTAAATCCGATGAAGATCATCCGATACATCTCAAGTAGACGTTTGAGAAATGTTGCAGGTTTGGTTTGTCTTTAAACCCCTAAAAGTCTCACTTTGCTATGCAAGAAGGTAAACTCTTGGGCCATATTGTGTCTCGAGATGGAATTAAAATTGATCCTAAGAGGGTTGAAGCTATAAACACCATAAATATCCCTAGGAATGTAAAAGAGATTCAATCATTCTTAGGAAAAATAAATTTTTTGAGAAGATTTATCCCAAACTTTGCTGAAATCGTGAAGTTGATCATAGATATGCTAAAGAAGAAAAGTGAAGTGAAATGGACAGCAGAATCCAAAGCATCGTTTGCACGCATCAAGAAGGTCATAAACAAGGCACCCGTACTGGCAAGCCCTGATTATCTAAAAGATTTTCTGATTTTCTCGTTCGCCTCCGAACACACACTTGTCGCGGTACTCCTACAGAAAAAAGAATGAGGTTTCGAGCAACCAATAGCCTTTTTTAGCAAAAGTCTTAGAGACGTTGAACTCAGATATGATATAATGGAAAAGAAAGCATATGCTATGGTGAAGGCGTTAAAATCTTTCAGAACCTGCGTGCTACATTCCAAGGTAATTGTGTATGTACTCACCAGTTCCGTAAAAGACATTTTAGTTCAGTCCGACAATGATGGGAAAAGGGGACAGTGTCTTGTTAAAATTCAAGAATTTGATCTGGAGATAAAACTGACGAGACTGGTAAAAGGACAAGGTTTGGCTAAGCTCTTAGTTGAATCAAATTTCAGAGCCCTCAGAATAAATGGCCTATAGGGATGTGAAGAGTGTGTGGACATGAATGAGCTCAATGAACAAATAACTGCAATCATAATCAAAGCTTAGTTTGCCTTGTCAGATTTGTATAAAGACATAGTGTCCTACCTGTTGACCTTGAAATGACCGAGCGACCTATCCCCATCTAAAGCCAGGACATTGAAGTTGCATGTGATGAAGTATTGTATATCTGAAAGCCAATTATATTGGAAATACCCACTAGGCTTCCTGTTGGTTTGTTTAGTTGAATCAGAAACAGAGAAGGTCGCAAATGAATTTCACGAAGGAGTGTGCGGAGGACATCACACTTGGAGGGAAATGGCTTATAAGATCCTAAGGGCAGGATATTATTGGCCCAAACTTTTCTTAGACGTCAACGCCAAAGTCAAAGCCTGTCACCCTTGCCAATTGTTCGTAGGCAAGCACAAACTCCCAATGCTACCGTTGGTTCCGGTCAAAACGAAAGCCCCTTTTCAACAATGGGGACTAGATTTTATAGGCAAAATTAACCCTCATTCCAGTGCTCAACATAAATGGATCCTGACTGCTACAGATTACTTCACCAAATGGGTGGAGGCTATTCCAACTAGAAAGTCAATGGATTCGGTGGTAATGGATTTCCTAGAAGAGAACATTTTGTCTAGATTTGACTACCCCCAAAAGATAGTCACAGATAACGCCCAGGCATTTAAATCCATGGCTATGGTCAGCTTTTGCCAAAAGTATAATATAGTGCTCGATCATTCCATGGCATATTACCCCCAAGGAAATGGGCTAGCCGAGTCTTCAAACAAGAGTCTAATCACTATAATTAAGAAAGTGTTGAGCGAAAAAAAAAAAATCTTGGCATGTGCATTTGAAATACGCTTTATGGGCGAATGGGATAGGCACAAAAAAAATCTATCGGCACTTCTCCTTTCCAAATGGTATATGGGACCAACGTAGTATTACCTATAAATCTAGCACTTCCCATAATGAAACTTTGGCAAGATGAGAAAGAAGAACCAAATCATGTCACAAGAAGAATAAACTAGCTGATTGAAGTCCAACAGCACAGGGCCGAAGTGGACAAAATGCTGCAGAAATACTAGGACAACATGAAAGCGTTATTCGATCGTAAGGCCAAGGACAGAGAATTTCTCCCCGACGATTTAGTTTTGAAATGGGATGCTATGAAGGAGGACTCGACAAAACATGGTAAATTTGATCATATCTAGTACGGACCGTTCAAAGTCACGGCTCCTGAAGGAAAAAATTTGTTTCTATTAGAGAATTTGGACGGTAAAATCCTCAACGCCCCTGTCAACAGGCGTTATTTAAAGCACTATATGCAATAAATGGTTTCCAAAATTTCCACTGTATATATCAGTTTGTGTTTTCTTTTTTATTTCAGAATTTTTCTTTGGTAAGTCTACTTTCATCACAAATAAAATAGGTCAGTGTTTTTTCTAGAAGTAGAGATACAAAATTTTTAACACATTCAGTTCTTTTAAAGCCCTGATACTCTTCGTGTTGTTCCCTTACAGGATCCTGGCTTGCAGCTCAAACAAGCGAAAGGAATAAATAGACGATCATATATTGGAGAATAAATTCGCCGAAAACAGGTGATAGAAAAGTTTTTTTGTTATTTTAGAAGAGAACGAAGTGGTAAGGCAAAGGCACGAATTCCAGAGAGGTCTGTATTTCAAATGAAGGTCTCTAAAGTGTCGTGTCGGTCTCATAAGTATGATATGTCATTAAAAGAATGATTTCTTACTCTGGGTTCTAAGAGTTTCACCTAGATAAAGATAAGAGGTAATTAAAATAAGCAGAAAGAGGAAAGCGTCTCAGACAAAAGGTTCCAAGAGTCGGGTTTTAATCCATGACCCTTGTATTTCGAAATTCCAGACCTTTCTTCGTCGCCCTTTTTCTGTCCTTGGATTTACCTTCTTAAAAAGCCAATCACCTTTCCGAGTTTCCTACAGGGGAAGAAGAGGTTACATTTTATCTTTGGAAGCTGGAAAACAGACCTTGGAAAGTAAGTCAGTCCTCATAAACTCCTCAGTCTCCTACTAAACAAAGTTATCCGTAGGTTGATCCTGACTCTTCTAGGTTTTTTTTTAATAGTCTTCGAAGGATTGAGGCTTGCTCAAAGGAAGGCCCCTGGAAGTAATTTTTCCCATTTTCTCTGCGGGCTAAGGTGTTTTGAAAGTTAAGGGAAGGTTGGTCCTGAGTAATCAAAGCAAGTTGACAGACCTCCACTACGAATATTACACAGATATCATCCCTGGTATGCCTTATACAAAATGATTGCCCCCACTTCATGTTTTAAAAAGTAAAATATAAGATAGATGGTGAAAGGAAATTCATATTTGATTGCCCCCATCTAGTCCAAGAAGACGATGAAAGGAAATTCATAAATTATTTCCCTCATCTCAGCATTTAAATGCATAATTACAATTCGAAGTGGTGAAAGGAAATTCAGTAAAAAGGGTCGGATAACTTCACCGGGGCACTAAACAGGCTCGCTGGCAGTGAAGCAATATCTGAGATATATGTAAGGCTATCATACGTAATTTTCACTCTACTCTGGTAACCAGCCTTTCCAAAACTGAATCTGCATCCCAAGTTCAGACAG
>JZKD02S1625353.1:314089-328092 GCA_000966675.3 Picea glauca
TTAAAAGCATGAAATTTACTTCATTTGATGCAAGCCAAAATCCATAGGATTTGTTGAATTTTCTAACATTGTTTCTCTTATCTTAAAGCAGACCTGAATTCAGTATCGAGAAGGAGAAATTCATCGAAAGGGTTGCAGCTGAGTTTAGAACGCAATTGAATGTTGAAAATCTTTTCAGAGGTAAAGACAAAATCTCTTTTTCCCTCTGTATCCCCTTCCTAAAACAAGTTTCGTAGAAAGAAACCAATGACTCCATTTACCCAATACAGGCATGTGGTCTACTGTTCTTCCCATCTCGCAGGAAGACGGGATCCCTAGTTGGAGCCTATGTTGGAGCCGCCTTTTACAAGTGGTTGAAATATAATTCTTGAAATCAAAAGTTTACCCCGACATGCGAAGTGGCGATGGCCGTTATAGTCCTAAGTCACCGTCGCTTAACCATTAAGCAAGTCTATCACTTTTATTACCTCACGCTATCACGCTTCAGGAGTTAAAAGTCACAAGGCTTTCAAACTCCAATATGCGAATTCGTGAAACGGTTTTAAAAAGTTCACCCAGGTTGGTGTTAGGGGTAAGTCACTTTAAACCCTAGTTAAGCACTGTCGGGGTTTCGCGACTCGACAATCGCTCTCCCAAAAAACTATACCTTCGTGGCCCCGAGTCGCGAAGTCGCGATTTTTATTAATTAAGCATGGGTTAATTAAGAACTTAAGTAAGATCACGATTTTTTTTAACTAAATCGCGCCATCGCGATTTCGGGTATTTTGGATACCAAGACTAGGAACAAAATTATCCGAGACGACGAACGCCGAAAAGAGGTTTCAAGGGTTGAAGGTACAAAGTTAAAGAAATTAACTAAATTAATTAATGCCTTAAAGGACCTTTAATGTACGCAGTCTACAGATGAGATTTTTGAATGTTTCCGCATTTATTTATTATCATAAATCTTTTAAACATTTATGGCACTGATTTGAATCTTGATGAGTTAATGGAAAATAAGATCTCGTTTCACGCCTAAATCTTTCCATGAAACGATTTGACTGTTCTTTCAACAAGGACTCACACAAATTTGAAAGATTAAAGCAAGGGAGTTTCTTTTATTTGCTCAATTTTATTTCTATTTTGCGCGCAGAGTTGTTTTTTTCATCAGGATAACTTCTTTCTGTGTTTACAATTCTTACTACAGGAGATCTGAACACAGAGTTTTCTATCATGGATCCATGAAAAGCGTCCAAGGCAGCTGCCGAGAGTTCAGGTCAGGGCTCAGATGCAGTTTTTGATACTTCACCCTGAAGTATTAATACTGTCAAAACCTGGACATACATCTCCGACATTCTTCAGTCTGAATTGGTGAATTGTTCAGATGATTCCAGCGATAACGAGAAGGATGATTTGGCCACCAAATACAAAATCGTCATTCAAGCAGAGATGCACAAAATAGCGGCAAGGCCACAGCTCCTTCCCTATTATGATATGATTAGATGGGCGCTAGACCATGTGGATATCCTGACCAGGACTATCATCAGTGAACAGAAGGTGATGGTTGGGACCTTTAGACCGGAACATTTGCAGGCAATGTATTAGCTGTCACCCACACCAAACTTTGCATACAATGCCAAGTTTCTGGAAGGTTTCAAGGAGAGGGAATGTGAGCAATATGGCAGAACCTTGCTCGAGCTGATCAAGGATTGGGTTTCGTACCCCGCAAAATTCAGGGCAGATTCTAATGGTATTTATTCAATCTCCTCTTTAGAGTCGCCATTCAGGTATATACCAATGATGGCCTATAGGTTTTATGGGAGGGAGGACACCACCCACGTTTTCCTCCCGTGGGTGCCTCTGATTTATATAGTAGCTGAAGGTTGTTCTTTCAACTGGGCCAAACTGTTGTCCGACAGTCTAACCCGTCAAATTACCGAATATCGAGCACAGAAGGCGAGCGAGAAGACAGCCTCCTTTTTCATGTCCGCCTACATCATGGACGCTATTTGTTTCATGACGCCTTTCCCTCTAATGAGCTGGAGCTAGAATCTATCTAATGCTGAGCCTATCCATGTCTATCACTCGAAACTTTGGGAGGATAAGGCCACAGAATTCATATACGATATTTTCAATTGGGTAATGGTATTGATGCATGTCTCCATCTTCGGTAACCCACCGCCCAGGATTTCAGATAGCATCACCGCCAACATGAGTAGTGTGGTTGAATGGTATGTAGAAGCAAAATTTTCATACATCATGGTTTTCGACGCCTCTGTTCCCCCATATGCTCTACCACTATTCATGTCGGATAAGCTGGTATGCTGCGAAATCGCCAGGGAAACCATGCTCGGTGGCATAAGCAAAGAACTTAAAGGTTTTTCGAAGAAGGTATGGCCGCCCTTCCCCATTCATTTTAATACATATTCTTTATTAGATTTCGGACACGCCAAAGCCGAGGTTATGGCCTTGGAGGAATTTAAATTTGTCAACATCGAGTTCAGGAAACATGACCCACATAAGGTCGTGAGTAATCACATGGCGAGTTGTGGCCTGAAAATATATGAACATGAGCACTCGCCTCATGACGACATCTTCTGAGGTGCGAGATCCTATGCCAAGGTCCTAAGACAGATTCAAGCCTTGTCGCCTAGGGATATGGCCAATCTTTTCAAGTTTTAGGAACACCGACGAAGCTGCCTTCCCCCAATTTTACAGGGTAAGAACCCACAGACTGCAGATGTACAGCAAACGGAAGCCAAGGGATAAAAAGTTTCGGGTCCTAACCAAGAGGAAAATCAAGAAAAGAAAAAGGAAACCGGGGACCCGGAACAGGAAGCCAAGATCCCCAACCCATCAAACAAGTCAGCCACGGTTGTTACCCCAAAGAAACTATCCAAGGAAATCGGCAGTCCCATCGTTTCTATCACTCCCCTACAATCCACAAAGGGGACCCCTGACGCAGGATAGATTTTCGGTGAAGAACTAACACCCATTACTGTAGAAGAGTTGCCTTTGAATGAGTTGTTCTTCGATAAGAAGAGAAAGGCCATTGTGAAGAAAGAGCTTTATCTAGAAGCGGGCACAGTAGCCAAAAAATTCAAAATCATAGCCGACGGGAAGGCCATGAAAAAGGAGGAATTTTCCACTCAGATAGGAGGGACATTGGGGGATTTTGCTATAGCCAACCAATTTTTCGTCGGATCTCTAAAGGAACAGTTAAATCGAAAGAACCGTTGGATCAGAACATTGGAGGCTAAGCTAGCTACAGTAGAGGCAAATGCCAGAGATCAGGTGAACACAGGTCTAGAGCAAGCCAGAGCAGTGGATCAAAAGGAAATCGAGTGGCTCATATCTGATCTCGAGCAAATACATCAGTCGGCCCAGACCAGCCAAGCACAGGTAAGCCAGCAAGAAGAACGGATTAGGCAGTTACAGGTAAAGTTGAATTCTGCCGAGAGCCAGGTTATAGATATCGGGATATTCAAATCCCAAGCCATTGAAATCTGAAAAAGAGTGTCAGTAGCTTAGCAAGATTTACTTGCTAAAGTGGAGGCCATCCAAAACCATTGCAGGACCATTGACCAAGTACTGGAAGACATTTCTTTGAGAGAAAGAGAAGCTAGAGCGGCTCGGGTCGCTTTCCAAGAGGTTGTTATAGCCACGACAAAAAAAGAAATGGTAAGTAGTTCCAGGCTTTCCATCCCAGATCAAACCAGAGGTAATATCTTGCTAAAGGCGTGGGAGCATAATATATCTGAAAGCAGAGAACGAGCTAAAGAAATGAGAAATTCTTGTGAAGAAACTTTTGGCTTGATAAATGAAAGTTTGTCAGATCTCGATAGGGAAAGCAGCGCTGGGAAATTGGGACAAATCGATATAGCTAAGCACTTTCTCAATATCAATGAGAACGAGGAAAAAGAGCAGGCTGAAATATCACAGATAAGCCAGACTGATATAGTCCAAGTGGATAAATGGTCAATAAAACCTAGTGTACAGTTATGTTCTATCATCACTGAAGACCGACAAGTAGGAGGAAGTTTGCCACAGTTAGCGAAGGATTGTTACACTTTTGAGGCAAACAACCAAGCAGAGCCTTCCAGGTTGATAGCCCAATTGGTGGAGAGGTGCGTCACTTGCACCAAGCAGGCAAAGGGGCAGGTTTCTGGTGGCAAATAATGACAAGTGTCTGCCTGTTCTATTTTTAGAACCCGAAGAGTAAAGAAAGGAAGGTGCTCTACCCACATGAAGGAGGACAAAGACAAAGAAGCAAAACACTTAAATTTCCCATTTTCTAACCAAAAAATTTTGGAACGATTGAGATCCGAATGTTTAGAAGTTTGTATAAATATGCATTTTGAAGTGAGAACCAGGGGCTGGACCTTTCTTGGCTGATTGTAATAGGGACTTTCTTTCTTTTGAAAATTAATACAAAGCAATCCGAAGATTCTTGATTCCATGAAGACTGAGTTATGAGTTTTGTTTTCTCTGTTATCTTACATTAAATTTTATTTCGCATATATTTCTGATGAATGCTTATCTACAATTTAGTGCAACTTCTACTGTGGTGACCAATTTTTTAGTTGTCTAATCACTTGCAGTTTTTCCTCTATATCGGCTATCAGCATGTGTAGACCTGTGAACTTTTTAGATCTCTATATTTTATGCTTCGTCAGATTACTTCTTTCCTTTTTCTTCTTCTGTTTACAGGGCGAGATTCTCCCTTGATAGGAGCCTCGCATTGTTGACGGCTTAATGTTTTCTCACATTTCATACATGATTCTTTAAAAAGTTAACTCGGTTATGGGAGAAGGCCTTTGGTTTGTGTTCTACCTTTAACATCGGATTTCGAAAGTTCTCTTTTATACAGTCAAAAAATTGAAGTAGCATTTTAAACCTCAAACTTTCTTTTCATTTTATGTTCCTCCATGACTATGCCCTTTGCAAGACAGCCCAACATTGAACCCGGCCTATCGGATCAAACTAGCATCGCTTTGAACCTTTTTGACACCATACTTAAAACCGCCATCACCTGGGTCGAACTCGAACATTCATGGGCCGCAATTGAACGAGATATAAGTATCCAGGAACGTTTGGAAGCGAGACAGAGACAACTTAGAAATCAGCCTTAGCTTCCTTTTCCTGAAGGTTGATTTTTCCCCTTTTTATCTTTTACTCACTTTCGGATGCCTAGACCATGTACTTTCTAGCCTTAAGTACAGACTCTGGAACAACAAGGACCATAACTCCCACTGGTGCAAGGAATATTCCTACTAGTCATCTCCTTCCACCCAAAATGGACTAATTTGGGTCTCTTGAATTGCACGTGCAACCTGTGTCCCTAAAGTTTTTTACTGTGGAGAGTCAGTTTCTTGGTGTGTCCTAACTTTCAGTTGAGGGCTATTTTGTTTTCCCTACAACATTTTTCGTCTTCTTCCTCACGAAAAGCTTATGAGAACTATCAATTTTACCACAAGATGATCCACCGAGGAGAAGACTGCAAGGATTTTCTTAAAAAAAACATGGTAATCCATTTTGTATGCATGTTGAAGAGCATCTTGATGGCTCCTGCATGTTGCAGATCATGTGCATGTGTTTATGACAGATATGTTCAATGTTTTGGCCCAAAGAACTCAGTCCAATTTCTAAGGATAGATATATAGTTCTCAGTGTTCTCTTCTTCTTTTTTAAATCGATTTACTATTAAAAAAAATTCCTTGGAGTCTTGGTTGCTGCTTCTTTTCTAGATTTAACAGCTCTTCTCATTGGCATGGTTCAGTAGTCTCATAGTTCTTCGATACTGTATTTTCTTAGGTAATTTGTTCTAAAATGGAGCATCTAACAATTATATGACAATGCACTGTGTCGATCCATCAGGCTTTTATGGAAACATAAAATGAATTTTAGACAGTTTCAAACCAACATTCAATTCTATTTGTAATGCAGATAGAACATAGCAATACCAAATCACAATATTGCAGCAAGATCATCATTCTTGTGTCTAGACATGCAATTATTAATATTTAATGATAACAACCCATAATGCAAGAAGTTTAATACTTGATTTAATATGTTACTGTCATGGAAGAATGTATCAAGAACACACTTACTCCCACAAGTTGCAATAAAATCTAATCTTCAACAAAGCATTTGCTGACAATTACAAGAAAATGATGGTTTTCAACAATGGGGCTTGTTTGAAACCAATTCGCGCTTACGAAAATTTCCCCCTGCCTTTTTTATTTTCCCACTGTTTTATCCCCTGTAGTTTCTCTTTCTGGTTACTTAGTCATTTTTTCTGAAAATGTCTTGCTGCGCGGGTTGGCGGATTCACACGTTTCGATCGAGCGCTTCCCCTTTGTCTAAATTGCACTTTCCATTGTTTTGTGACCTACAAACAACACTCTGGCTTCTGCAATATGCAGATTTACTTATGGACTCCCACATCATCCCCTCTTCTATGTTACACATTTTGCACCAAAATTTTCCGATATATACAATTTGACAGTCGGAGCCTTACGGCTCCTTGAGAACCCGTCACCCTATTTTGAAGCCCGTTTGACCGCTTTCCACACTTGACCATTTCTTGACATCTCTTTGGTGGATAGTTGAGTTTGCGGGTTCAAGAAATTTCAAATTTCTAGTTGTTGTTTCATGTGCCCACTACCTTCATATTTCTTTCCAAGTATATGCAATATGTATACAACTTCTCCAGCAACATACAGAAAACATCTTGCCAGGAAATGGAATATATATTGCAGATTTGAATATATTGGACCTTCTTTTCCCTCCTCTATACTTGAAAAAATTGACGTTTATTTTCCCCCTCTACTCTCTCTTTCTCGTTACTTAGTCATTTTTTCCGAAAATGCGACTCCAACCAACTACTAGCCATTTGATTCCTAGGCACTTTTCAGATTGCGAATTCCTGGGCAAGTGGGCTCTATATTGCACTTCCAATATTTTGTGGCCTGCAAACAGCACCCGGACCTCCACGATATACAAATGTTTTGCCACACTCCCACATCATACCCTCTTCCATGATACACAGTTTGCACATGAAAGTTATGAGACCTGCAATTTGGCCTTCAGGTCCTCATGTCTCCCGGAGAACTATTGTTACCCCATTTTGAAGCCCCTGCATCCGCTTTCACGCCTCCAGTTCCATACGTACCCAAATTTTTTCTCTTGCAGATTCTCGAGCATGCGAACTGCACTTCCAATGTTCCTTGACCTGCAAACAACACCCCCCCCCCCAACACTTCCAATATATACAAATTGACTTATGGACTCCTACATCAGCCCTCTTTCGTGTTACACAGTATCCACTCAAAAGTTCTGATCAATACAATTTGACCGTCGAGCCCTCATGTCTCCTATGGGACCCTTGTCAGCCTATTTTGATGCCTGTCTGACCGCTTTCCATGACCATTTCTTGCAATCTCTTTCGTGGATCGTCGGGTTAGTGGGTTTAGACAATTTTCAATTCCTAGTCGTTTTTTTATGTGCCCGCCACCTTCGCACTTCTTTCCAAGTATATGCAATAAGTATATAACTTCTCCAGAAACATGTAGAAAAGATCTTTCCAGGAAATGGAATATCTATTACAGATGTGAATATAGTATCCCTTCTTTTCCATCTTCTATACTTAACCAAATTCTCATTTCTCTTTTCCCTATACTTTATCTTTCTCATCACTTAGTCATTTTTCCGAAAATGTCTAGTTGCGCGGGTTGGAGGACTTGAGGGTTCATGACTCCTACATCAGCCCCTCTTCCGTGTTACACAATATGCACTCAAAAGTTTCAATCACTATGATTTGGCCGTCGAGCCCTCATGTCTCCTCGAGAACCCTTGCCATCCTATCTTGGAGTCCGTCTTTCGAATTCCTACATCAGCCCCTCTTTCTTGTTACACAGTATGCACTCAAAAGTTCTAATTAATACAATTTGACCATTGGGGCCTCATGTTTCCTCGGGAACCCTTTTCAGCCTATTTTGAAACCCGTTCGACCACTTTCCACGACCATTTCTTACAATCTCTTTCATGGATCATAGACAATTTCCAATTCCTAGTCATTGTTTTATGTGCCCGCCACCTTTGCACTTCTTTCCAGGTATATGCAATAAGTATATAACTTCTTCAGAAACATGAAGAAAAGATCTTGCCAAGAAATGGGATATCTATTACAGATGTGAATATATTAGCCCTTCTTTTCCATATTTTATACTTAACCAAATATTTGTTTCTCTTTTCCCTAAACTTTATCTTTCTCATCACTTATTCGTTTTTCTGAAAATTTCTAGCTGCGCGGGTAGGCGGAGTTGTGGGTTCACGTTTGCACTCGTGATTTATATCGCAACATCGATCGACCGCTTCTCCATTTCATACCCAACCACTTCTCTAACCATGGATTCCTGGGTAGGCGGGCTCTATATTACACTTGTATTGTTCCATGACCTGCAAACAGTACCCTGACTTCCTCGACATACAGATTTACAACCAAACTCACATCATACCGTCTTTTGTATTACAGTATACCTATCATGCTCTCTTCCGTGGTACACATTTTTCACTGAAAACTTCTGAGACATACAATTTAATCATTGGGTCCTCACGTCTCCTATGGAACTATTGTCACCCCATTTTGAATCCCGTCCGTCCGCTTTCCATACTTCGCCATTTCTTCGAATTTCTTTCACGTATCGTCGGGTTGGCAGGTTCAAGATATATCCAATTCCTAATTGTTGTTTCTTGTGCTCATGCCCTTTGCAATTAGCAATTAGCAATTATATATAAGATCTTATTTCTAATTATGCAATTAGCAAGCGTTAATGCTAAACTAGGATTTGAGGATATCTCCCATTAATACGCATAAAACCAAAATTTTTGGATGGTTATATTATGCCTTCCGAGTGTTAATTTCAAACATCATGGAATGTCATTTGCACATCGTCGGGTTGGTTCATTCACGAAATATTCAATCCTCGATTCTAAAAACGAGTCCGACCGACCGTTTCCCTATTCCATACCTGACCACTTTCCCAAAATTCCGCAAATATACAAACCGACCGTTGAACTACCCCATCATGTTCTCTTCCATTTTACACGTTTTGCAGTAAAAAATTCTGATACATAAAATTTGACCGTCGGACACTCACCTCTCCTGAGTATCCCCCGTAACCCTATTTTGAATCTCGTCTGAGCGCTTGTCAAACCTTTCCATTCATTCCTTTCTCTTCCCCGTGTTCATGACCTTCACACTTGTTTATAATAAAAAAATGTCTCTCTCTCTCTCTCTCTCTCTCTCTCTCTCTCTCTCTCTCTATATATATATATATATATATATATCTTGTTTCTAAATATGCAATTAGTGACATTTAATTATAACAACTCATCGTGCAGGAACCGTATAGATTGTCATTGATGGGCGAAAGGATCTAGGAGATCTCCTATTAATACACATTAAACCAAGATTTGCAGAGGGTTATATTATCCCTTCCGAGTGTTGATTTCAAAATCATGAAATATCGTTCGCACGTCGTCCGCTTGGCACGTTCATGAAACCTCCAATGTTGAATTTCTCTTCGCTGTAAGCACCACCTTCTCACTTCTAAATATGCAATAAGTAAGCTTTACTGCTAACAGTTCATCATGCAGCACCCATTAAGATTGTCATTAATCGGCGAAAGGCTCGAGGAGATTTCCCATTCATAAGCATTGAACCAACATTTGCGGAGAGTTATATTATTGCCTCCAATTGTTCATTTCAAACATCATATGGAGAAAACGAATGTTCTCATAAACTTATGGCATCCGCTCGACAGCAGTTCTGTGGAGATACAGTGAACATCTTTGGGCATGAGGACCAGAACTTCCAGTGGTCCAAGGCATATTCTTATTACTCATCCCTTGTTGCCTAGAACGAAGTAATTTGGACCTCTGGTATTGCTCGTGAAGGCTGTGTCCTTGAAGTTTTTGACTATAAGGAGCTGGTCTCTTGGTGCACTGATATATTTATTTCAAACAAAATAATTATTCCACTGCGGGACCGATCTTCTGTTTCTTTGTCACCTCGGGTCTTCTGCCATATGTTAAGATTGTCGAAGCCAACATTGACGTTCAAAGAAGAAGATTGCAAGAAGTTCCTAACAAAGAATAATAACAGGTTGGACCTCTTGCCCGATCTCTTGGAAGACTCGATGGTAGTTCCTGAAGATATCACAAGCTTGCAGGTTAGTTCATTTAGAAATCCATTTCGGGAAATTGCCTAGCTGTTTACAATAATAACGGGACAAGAGTCCACAACAACTATTTCTCGGGTGGCTCTCTATATTTTTTATTTCACAATCAAGGTACAAACCATTTTTTATTGGGGCAAGCTAATTTCCCATGAAATATGTTTCCAATTGTCAAGCTTAAAAAAGGAGAAGAAATTCTATATGTGATCCAACTTATTTTTTGCGATAACACATTGCTTCCAATTTCCAAAACTGTCTCTGTCCAAGAAGATCAACTGGGAATTTGACCCAGTAACATTCTGGTACCAGGCTTTGTGGAAGCACAAGGCCTCCCACTATTTTTATGAGGTTTTTAATGGCTTCGTGTCTGTTTTCAAAGTTTTGTTGTTAGGAGAAGATGCTCCTTGCATATATGAACGCCACCAGTTTTTTGGATAGGAAGGGGACACTTGAACATCTGGATAATTACACTATGATAAGGATTTTTGGCTTCAAGGAAAAACATACTCTCCTTCCATTGCACATTACAGACAAAATGTTTGTTACAGAAGTAGCAAGGCAATACAACTATTGGTTGCATCTATTCCAAGAGAAGAGAAAAACACAGTTCATTCCTCTTCCTTGGAAAGTCGGGGACTTCATGTTGAGGAACGTCAACAAAATTGATGAATTTGTAACCCATTCTAGCAACTTGAACCTAAGATATGCTGAAATCCTAAGAGGGTTCAACCCCAATAAAAAAAAATTTACAACATTTACAAACACTTCGCTTCGGCAATTGTTTTTTTCAAAAAACACCTCACTGAAAATAGAGACACTGGTGACAACACTCTTACTTCTGATGTCGGCGACCTAGACACACTGCAAAGCAACATTGAATTGTACAAGCAACAGGGAGAAGGCCCCGATGAGAAGAGTGTTCAATCGGCGAATAGCACTCCCAAAAGTACGACATCTCGGAGCATCGCTCCAACGGCCCACCACAGCAACAAAGAAACTCAGAGTTTTTCAAATGGAAGAGGAGATAACGACCCTCCTCACCCTAAAATTGATAGTTCTCACAAGCTTCCAGTAGACAAGAAGAGAAAAAAAATTGTGGGACAAGCGGAAGAGCCCGAAATTCAGAGTGAGAACATGGAACTTGAGCCTGATATGGATAGATTGTTTTTCTACCTTGATCAACCCGAAGACGTGATCCAGCATAGTCGTCCAATGGACATATCTTATACTGGAAATTTTGACAAAGATGAATCCTTCATGTTCCAGAGCGTTATTTTTTACAGCCAGTCCAAAAAATTGATTATTGAAAAAAAAAGATGTAAAAAATAAGAAAGGAAAATCTCGTTCAGAGGTTAACCTTACGAAGATGACATCGTCCCAAATCTACTGACTTCACATAGCGACTGCAGATGCACTTGATGATTCCATTGGAGGCATTAAGGTCGAGAATTCCAGACTGAAGGACCGGGTGAAAGAATTGGAAGAGACTTTGATTCCTATGTCATTGTTTGTCAATCCTTTGGCAATAGCCATGCCTGCCACCCCTGCATCCAAGTTAAAAGGATCATCCAGCCTCCTCACATCATGTAGAGGATATGTGGAGAATAATATCAAGAAAAGAATGGAACTAGTTATTGAGGCGTGGGAAACATCACAAACCATGACTTCCCTTGGAAGGAGGGCACATAATTTGCTCGAACATTTGCAGGCGAAATTAAAAGATGAAGAACATTTATATTTAAACACTATCCTTCCTTTTGGCACCATTGTAAACAACATGACAGAAATAAGAAGAAGACAACATGATCTCCCATCCAAAAACCGGATCGGTCAATTAAATGCATGTTGGAAAGAAAAAGTGAAGAATCTGCATCTCATTGTTCAATCATGTGAATAATCCATATCAAAGAAAGAAACATTATTCACAAAATTGTCCAGAATAAACTTAGATGGAAGGACCAACGAATTCCAACACCCCAACCTAA
Organism: Picea glauca; assembly: GCA_000966675.3. Lineage (NCBI taxonomy): Eukaryota > Viridiplantae > Streptophyta > Pinopsida > Pinales > Pinaceae > Picea > Picea glauca. The sequence goes on from JZKD02S1625353.1 coordinate 326,295, forward strand.
TCGTCAACTCCTTGTCCTTAACTAAGCAAGACTTCGATAAACAGGTTGATATTTTTAAGGCGTTTTCTTTGGAAAAGTTTTACAGCATCCTTGAATATGGTCAAGATGACGTCGACGACTGGCTAGTCGACTATTCAGTACAGAATGAGGAAATTGATCAGGCTTTGCGTAATCTTTCTGTCGACTTCATGGAATTAGAAAAGGAACTTTTCAACATAAAAATATGGAAACTTTTTGGAAACTTGAGATTCTTTAGAAAATATATGTAAACTTAGAGAATAGAGTATATGTAAAGTCTTTCTTATCGAGATTAAATTTCTCCATCCAAAATCGCAAATATAACCCTATCGATTGGAAGAAATAAGGTCCATTCTCAAATATCTGATCTCGATCTTGTATATTGTGAAATATGAAAATAAAATATCCTTTAAAACCTATCTTTATATCAAATATTCCTTAGGGTTTCCAGCAGTATTGATCCAGGAAACCAAATCCCATTCTATGGGCCATATTCCAAGGAATTTTCCTATCACTGTGTGATCCTGTATATACTGGACATAACTACTTACCCTTTCACAATGGATTTCATACCTAGGTATATTTTGTGCCTTTGGTATACATCGTCCTAGTTTCCATTTTGTTATGTCTTCAGTGACCAAGGTTTTATCTACTATTGGGATATCTTCCATCGTTTTGGATCCTTCTGCCCCTTGAGTCGAGTTACCAGATCCCATAGGAGCTTCCCGGTTACCACGTTGAGAGTTTCGGCCAGATCTGATCATAACATTCTTGGAGGAAGGGGGGATTCGACCCCCCCGCGAGCCCTTACCATGGACGTCACCAACCTGAGGACCGCACGAACAAGAGACTTGTGCTGCTAAAGTTTCATTAGAGCGAAAAAATTATTATGATTTTTTACGATGATGAGATTATCAACCGAGATATGTTAGTATAGAGTAACATTTGATATACCAATGGGTTTACACCAAATACCCATCAAGGTTTTCTTTGGTAAATAAAACGAACAATTAAAATAACAAAGTTTAGAACAAATTAACTTCACTAATAAAACCAATATATCTCATATATACATTGTAAACCCCTCCACAATCCATCTATAAATATCTTATTTAAATATTTTAAAATTTAAAATAAAAACACTATATAATAAGAGATAGATTGTAAATATTAAAAAAACACACACAAATGTAACCTCTACATACTAAGAAAGTCCAAGATCCTTAGTTCATAATAAAATGATACCTATAATTACTAAAAATAAAATTGACTAAGCATAATGTAAAATAGTGCTTAATAACAAGTAAATAAACCTCAACCTTTACCCCCCAAAAAAAACAATAATATGAGAATTTTACCTCTTAAATCTAATAACATTTTTTTCAAAATCCAATACTCAGTTTCTCAGTTTATATGTAATAAAGATAATAATATAACCATGTGGAAAATGTATATATTAAATAAAATAATTTATAATTAAATATCGAAGTCGATGATATATATGATGATGATGATGATGATGATTAACATTCATTAAGACCAAATTGGTTTATCAGACCTTAAGAGAGTAAGTGATTACTTGAGATTCTTTAGAAAAAAAAAATTGTGCTCGAAAAACATTAAGAGAAGCTTTCCAAGATCGCCATATTTTTGTTGAGTTAAAATGTTAGGAAGGTTGGTAGTGTGACAAATATTTTGAAAATGAGATCTAATATGGGTATAGGCTAGACAATATAAGAGAAAGTGCTTTTCATCTTCAACCTTCTTAGTGTCACAAAGG
>JZKD02S1625353.1:346817-378915 GCA_000966675.3 Picea glauca
AAAAAAACCCTAACATAATCTCTATCATTAGATCTGCGACCTTATAATGAACGATCCAGATTTACAATGAAATTACAATATACTTTTACAAGGCAATTTTTGCTTCGGGGGCTTCGCCCCCGAACCCCTGCTTGCCCCCAGACCCTGCAGAGGGGGTACCCACCCTCTACACTCCCCCGCGTGGAAGAGTGTACATACTTCTGGGGTGTAAATACTTCATGGGGTATAAACACGGCTGAAAGTAAAAGACCTCTAAATCATGAAGATAATTAGGCTCCACAACCAACAGTTAATATGCCCATTTCTTTGTGCACCCCCATCAAACAGCTTGTTGGTCTTCCAAATAAAATCATAGGAGGAAGTTTGGATTTAATGGGAGGTTGCAATATCTTATTTTTTCTCCCTAACCAACCCATGATCCTATAGATCACTGAGGCTATAGATGCATGGCCTCCCTAAAAAATTGTTGAGTTTCTTTCCAACCAGATATTCTATCAAATAATGGAAGGCATCATGTTCCAAAGAGGGTGCTTGTGACATCAATCCTTAAATAGCTTTTGCAGGTTCCAACCATTCCAGCCAGAGTTTATCTTAAGAGCTGCCAACAACTTTGTCCAAACCCATTGAGAAAAATTGCAAAGTATCATCATGTGTTGGGTCGAGTCTGAGTATTTTTCCTAAAGAGCATAAATTCCCATACCCTAACACCCTCTTCTTTGAAAATTCTCCCAAGTGAGGATCATGCTCTCTATCAGCAGCCATGTAAAGAGTTTGAGCTTATAAGTTAAATATCACTTCCATAATGAGTTGTGCCACCGTTTTTTACTACAAGTCCAGATCTTCGATGTTATAGCAACATAAGCATTTTATTATATGATGACACTCGACGAATTTATCCCTGTCCAAACTAACTCATCCAAAGAATTTGATAGAAAAAATCCTTCATGGTCCAGGGCTCTGCAAAAATAATTCCATTCTTCTGCCTTTGATCCGACGATGCCCATCTCCAAGGAAGATTTCCATTATGTCAAGACTACTCCTTGCCTTCTGAAAGATGTTATTTGATAAAGAAAGAGATAGCCCCTCAAACTAAGAGAGGTAATTAGACCGTTAGATAAAAAGGATCTCTTACCCAGCCCAAGTATCGAGTCCTCTCCAAGGCGGATGGTCAATCCAAATCATGGCTTCCAAGCAGTCCAATGTGCCACCACATGAAAATATTTGAGAAGGCACCTCCAAGTATTTGAGACTTTATGTGATATCTTCAAGGGTCTTCTGAACCAAGACACCACTGAGGAGTAAGGAATATATTTGTCCATTATCACCCTGTGCCAAAGTCCTTCCTTCATCAAATAATGCCAAAGAGTGTTGGAAGCCGGTTCTTTATTGAATCAAGTCAAATGTTTAAAACCCCAACCATCATAAGATTTTGGCTTTGTAAGGTCCTCCCATTTGCAAAGATGAATACGTTCAAAATCCTTGCAGCCCGACCATAGAAACTTGAACATCAATTTTTTGATTATGGAAAGTACAAAGATTGGAATGTTTGCAATCGCCAACCAGAACACCGATAAAATTTATAGAACCACTTTGACAAGAATGAATCTCCCACCCAACGTCAACCAGCAATGACACCAAATCTTGATCCATCTTTCAATTTTTGTACAAGCCATCTCCAGTCCTCAACCCGGTAATTTGCGGGCTTGACGTAGTAACCAAGGTATCGAAAACCTGCATCCAATTCAACGAATTTCAAGGGGAAAATAGCTTTAAAAACAACTAGTTCATAATCCTCAATACCTAAATAGTGCAAGGACGATTTATGGGGGTTTATGACTAGACTCGATGCTCTGCAAAATACAGAAAGAATTGATTATATCTCCTCCCATTCTAAAACTAGGGCTTTGGTCATGATCAAGACATCATCCATGAACAATAAGAGAATGATCTTAAGGAGTCTTGAGGTCTTAACCCCCAAGATTTTACTATCTTATTGCACCTTCTTGAGAATTAGACTGAGACCCTCCATGACCAAAATAAAAAGTAATGGTGATAAAGGGAAACCTTGTCTTAGCTTGTGCCCTCTTTTGAAAAAATAGGTAGGCCCTCCATTTACCAGAATAGAAAAATATGGTGTGTTTACACAACTCATGATCCAATTTGTTAAATTTAGTCCAATGCTAGTCTTTAAAAGGAATATCCTGAGGAAATCCCAATTAACACAATCATAAGATTTCTCGAGATCCAGTTTTAAAACTAAGGCTTTCGGTTTTTTAGGTTTTATGTTGTGTAAACATTCTTGTGATACTCATACAACATCCAACATCTCCCTTCCCTTTAAGAAACCAAACTGCTCCAAATATAAGGACTTAGACAGGTACAACTTCAGTCTGATCACTATGATCTTTGCTATAATTTTGTATGCTATATTGCAAAGGGAAATAGGCTTGAAGTCCCCAAATCTTGAAGGCTTATCCACCTTATGTATTAGATCTATAAAGGTCGAGTTTAAAGAACTTACCATCGAACTAGATCTCCTTGTCTCCTCCATTGCTTCCAGGACATCATTCCCTATCAAATCGAAGAACTTGATAAAAAATTCCACTGTCCAACCATCTGGTCCAGGGCTCTTGTCCTTAGCAAAACTCTTCAAAACTAGTTTAATTTCTTCTACAGAATTGGGATTCTCAAGCTCTTGAACATCTCTCTCAGTGAAAAAACTAGGATAATATTGCACTGCTTTCACCTGATCTACAATGGTGTTCTTCCTAGAGTCGACATAGAAAAGATTTGAAGTGTCTCATGGCTTCAGACTCAATGTCTTCATGTCTAGTATGATTGATGCCAAAGTCATACTTCATCTCCCAAATTGCATTTTGGTTTTTCCTGTGACTAGCATAATGATGAAAAAAAATTGTACTTCGATCTCCCCGTTGTAGCCAAATGGCCCTACTACTTTGTATCCACATTTCTTATTCATCTAAGAGATACTTTTTCCTTTTATCTTCCATCTCTTTGATGTATATATCTATATCCATTGATTCCCTCCCACTGGATTTGGACTTGTATGAATTCTCTAAGTCATCCTCTACAAATTCTAACTTAAGAAACCTCGGCTTCTTTTGTACTTTCTCCCAACCAATCACTTTGTGTTTTAAAGATTTTAATTTCCCCACTAATATTCTCATCACTGAAGGTTCTGAGAAAAACTCAGTGAAATTCCACACTGAAGCAACTAAATCACTAAATCCCTTCTCTTCCAACCAGATAGAGTGTAGTTTGAAAGGATAATTTATCGATCGGTGTCCGTCATCAAACTGCAGCACAACCGGAGCATGATCATATATGAAAGGATAAGAAACCCATGATCTGTACCTCCCAACCAATGAGACAATATCTTCTGACATGAAGAATCTATCCAGAATTTTGGCTATGCTCTATAACCCTCTTCTTCCATTGTGTCAAGTAGGGACATACTCAATAGGAACACTGTCTACCAGTACAAAGTCATGGAAGATTCCTTTAAAAAACTCATCCAAAGGGTCTAATCTAGCTTTGGAGCCCCACACTTCACTAGTAGACATTGTAAAATTTAGGTCACCTGCAAGGATCAAGTTTTTAGTAGCTAATAAGCCACTGTTGACCATAATATCCCAGAAGGATTTGTTATCTATGCAGGGGCCATAAAAATTGAAAAAAGAGACCACCTGGTTTCCCTCAAGAGGAGTTCCTTCAAGCAGAACACCTGTGCAAGTTACATAAGGAGAGAGGACAACCCTATCATGGTTCCAGACCACACATAAGCCCTCAAATAGACCCACTGAGGGTACATACATAGCTTCAGTCAGGTGTGGAGGAATGGGCCCACCCCTCCCACAAAGATAATTTCCCTTGATCAATATAATGGTGTCAATGGCCACCATTCTCTATCTCTCATTCATCATTGTTGCCACCACCAGATGGACTAAAACAATTTTGAATGCCCTGACTTGGTAGAAGCATCCATGTGTGTTTTGGCCACGTGTCGATGGCAGGAATTAGGAAAGGTCGGGCCTGGTCCTAAACCTGATGCCTAGATGGGCAGATCGCAGTGATCGATAGATTGTACTGAGAGCAATTATTATTGATTGACAGATAATTGGAGCCGATTCTAACACGAGCTGCGGGGAGGTGTCGTCAAATGTCTAGTCCAACTTATTTGGAGGAATGTCAAAGGATACAAGGCTGAAAGTAATAGTTTGGAGTTAGATTTGGAGGCATTTTAGGTAGAAAATTTGTATTTCAAATGTAGGTAGGCAGGATTGGTATTGTCTTGTATGTTACGTAGCATTGTTATTGGGATTTAAAGGTGGATTTGGTGGATGTTGTGTAGCATTGTGGTTGGGATTTAAAGGTGGATTTGGTGAGTGGTTCCTTTGATATTTCAATTTGATTTTCTAGATTTTTAAAGGAATTGTTTTAACTATTCTATTTTTTAGACTTATTTTGGTGCTATATTGATTTTTTTTATTTATGTATTTTTAAAGGAATTGTTTTAACTATTCTATTTTTTAGACTTATTTATTTTGGTGGTATATTGATTTTTTTGTGATTTTATTGATTTTGGTGATATATAAATTGAAAAAATAAAACAGACATACTAATCATTAGTAAATGAAGCCTTACATTCCAAAGTAAAAAAATTAAACTCCTCCATTTGTAAATGAGACCTTGCATTCCAACAACACAACATTGTTGTCTTTGTAGTTTTAATAAACAAATCCTATCTCTCATGGCCCTTTCAACTATTTGGGCTAGCTCTGAGACACACATGAATTTTGGTAACAATTTCCCCCGAGGATTTGTTTTTCTATATTGGTGGATCTAAAGAGGAAAAAAGTGTGGGGGTGTTGAAAAAGCATGAATTCCCAGAAAGTGTCAGGTGTTGAAAAAGAATGAATTCTTAGGCACATGTTCCATGGCTAAGAAGGTTATCTGTGATGGATAACAAAGTACACAATCCCACCAAAACAATGCCTCTTCACAAGGGACTATATTCCTTCTCTTTTTTTGCAAGGAAGGCGATTCAACATCTGAAGATGAAGCTCCCCATTGAGAAGGGCCTCTCAAGATGAAGAATTGATGATAATTGAAGCTACGTTTGGATTCACTTGTCCACCTAATCTAAGGGTTGTTCTACAACGGGGTGTCCATGTTGGAGTTGGGTTCCCTTATTGGAGGTCGGGTGGGTCTCAGTAGCTACACATGAGACTTAACCTTCACATTGCATGGATTTCATATGAGGTGGCCCAGGATCATTTTGGTGCAAGCAATGGGGTCATAGGCCACGGGACATAGAAAATGTAGCTAAAATTGTGAGGGACAAATTGAAAGAGGTGCCTCTCTTGGTTCCCTTGTATGGCCCTTTTTATATCCCCTTGTCTCTGGATCTTGTAGGAATACGTTTTTTGTTTATAAGAGTGATGTGTTTTGTTGTGGGTTCAACTTGGGTGATTTCTTTGAAAGAGAGACCTTCTCTCTCCATGAATCATTGGCCTTTTCAAATAGTTTTAGGCATACATATGATGTTCTAAGAAATGATAAGTCAATGGGTTTTCATTGGAGGAGTGGTAGTTGTCTTGGATTTGAGAATAATTATGCCAAATTAAATGACGAGAAAGCCAACAGGAACATAGAAGCATGGGTAGAAATTCAGATTCCTTAGTTAAATGATATGATGTTGTGTATAACAATAATAAAATTCTCACCACTATAGCAGTTGCACCCTCCTCTTCACTCTCAAAATATCCAATGTGGATAGAATTTTGGAATGATTTGGACTAAGAGAGGTCCAAGTCTTCTCTCCATGGCTCCTCTCTTGAAATATTATTTAGTTTAACTAAAGAATAAGTTGATTTTGGTTTAAATTTAAATTTAAATTGATCCAAGGAAGGAGAATGAGAGAATGGCGGTTGGGACTCTAATTTTTGCATGCCAAGATGGTTGATGGACTACTTAGAAGAGATGACAACTCTTCTCATAAATGGCAATTGGAAGGAACAAGACATCACTGGCATGATTCAGGCTTCATCCTGATGCAAGAGCATCAACCAGTCTATTTGAGATTGACCCTAGAGATCATAAAATTTACTAAGGAAGTTGGTTTACTAATGTTTCTATTTTGTTTCTGTTTCTAATAAATTATGCGAGATACCTCTAGAGGGTATCCTCGTTTGATTAGTTTTAATAGGTGTTGAGTCTGTTGATAGGCTTTAGGAACAAAATTGGCAGATTTAGAGTTTGTTGAGATAGCTCGGGATAAGTTTGTTTTGAGAGCTACCCAAGGTCTCTAAGAATATATTGAGTTTTTCTGTAATGGACAGTAGAGTGTGGTGAGATTGAGAGTTTGCAGTGTGCCGAGGTCTGGGAAACCCAAAGAGGAACAGATCTAAAATCATTGTATTATTCTATTCCTTTTATTAAAATTGGAAAGCTCATATTTGTGTTCCATTGCATTTTGTTTTGATTGAAAAATAAAATTCTACCTATGATATGTTTGGAACTGGTGATATAGCTTTAACATGCAACATTAGATTGTGTATCCATGTGTACAACAACTGGAAAAGGCCCCTGCAAATTTCCATGTAATTTTTTGTGTATCAGAATGAACGATCGAGATTAAATTTGGGATGGAGCCCTTCCATATCAACGACCCGTAGTTACTCATCGGGATCATGGAAGACCGGACTATCGAGCCCTCGACACATTATCAAAGTAATGTAAGTGGAAAGTCCCTAATGCCTGGACACCCGATCTCCCAATACCCCGGTACTATGGTTCCATCATGGGATTCCATCCCATAAGGCTACCAGTATGTGACAATCACTGAAGAATTTGCAAAGAGTTTCTGATAACCCGATAACTTGACCTTTCGATCTACCAACCTATCGGCTTGACGGTTATTAAGTCAAGCACCAAGTATATTAGGAGTCTGATATTCCAACATATCGATTCTTCTAGGATTACAGTTCCATAGAAACAGTTCCATATCGATTTCCCCGACGTGTCAAAATATCAGCTCCTCGGGTCAGTAGTGTAATTGCAGACTACAAGTTGTTCTGATACCCCGAAACTCTGGTACCCGATGGTTCGAGTTGTTTGCCAATGAAATGGAGGAGCAAGTGTGACCATTCCTCGTTGATTATTTTGTAAGATCAACAATACGGATTTAAAGTCACAAACAACAAAAAGTAGTATAATCGTCGATCTAACCATTGAAATAAAGGAAATATCAATGATTGTTATAAATTGTGCATGGTGAAATTAATCAAAGGTTTAAAGGGAGTAACCCTCCCACAATTTTGTCACATGGCCCAATTTGGAGGAAGCGTGTCGAAAGATCTAGGCTGTGGGCACCCCTTGCCTTGGTTTGATAACCAAGTGCTAGTCACCCGCAAAGAATCCCACGGTCATAGCTCATGGTTACATGATTGTATAGGATTGGGCATCGAATAACAAAGGAGTCGATGATGTAGAGCCTTAGCACAAGGTCATATAACTAGTCATGAGGGAGAGAAAGGCTCTTATGATAAGCACCATGTTCATTGGTGTGCAACAGAGTGTCGAGGACTATGTCACGAAAGGATTTTTGGGCCTGATCAAAGAATCAAGTGCAGCTAGAGTTTGAGAAGTTGTCGATAGATTTATTGAAGAACTTTGTACTTTGGGATTAGACCTAGTAGGTCCTCATCAAGTGGTATCAAAGCGTAAATGTATCTACAGGAAATATGTCTCCCAGACAAGGATGATGAGAGAGGAATACAACAACTGAGAAGTTGTGATTGGAGTTGAGGCGCATCCAAACAAGGATGGAGGCCATGGAGACAACTGAGAGAAGGGAGAATGACATAGGAGATGTCAGCAAAAGTGAAGATATTTGATATGTAGAGGAGACAGAAGGAATGTCAGGAGGAGCCACAACAGAGGAGAAACTACTGATATTGGTCACAAACGTGGGATCCATACCAAATATGAAAGTGCCTATGTATGAGGGTAACTTGAATGTAGAGGAATTGCTTGATTGGATCAATGAAATGGATAAGTACTTTGACTATTAATAGGTGGATGAAGAAATGAAAGTTAAATGTGTAGTGACAAGATTGAAAGGCCATGCCACTTTATGGTGGGATGAGTTGCAGGAAGACACGAGGAAGAAAGGAAAATATAATATCAAAAGTCGGGACAGGATGGTGGAAACATTTAAAAGAAAATTTATGCCTAAGGACTACCAATTGAATTTGTTTAGGAAATTGCAGAATTTAAGGCAAAAACCCATGACAGTGAAGGAGTACTCTGAATGATTCTATAGGCTAAATATCACGGTAGGTTATATAGAGGAAGATGTAGAGAATGTTTCCAGGTATATAAATGGACTAAGGTATGAAATTCAAGACGAGATCAGTGTTTTTTCCCCAAGGATAGTGGAATATTCTTACCAAGCATCCCTAAAGGTAGAATAAAAATTGGCCAGGAGGCAGAGCAAAAATAACATAGGAAGGAGTCCAACAAGAGGAAAGGGATCATCAAACAAAGGAAAATTTCAAGCTTCAATGGGAGAAGCGAAAAGTTCTAGTAGTCAGTCACCTAGAGGAGGAGAGTCAATAGGTTTAATATTCTTCTCAAGAGGCAGAGAAATTAGATGTTACACTTGTGGAAAAATAGAACATAGGTCTTGGGATTGTCCCAAGAATGAATCAACAAACCAAAGAGGAGTTCATATTGCAGAGGATAAGGAAGAGACAATGAAGGTAGAAGTAAAAGAATAAACTCCTAAGATGGGTGAATCGTTGATGTTGAAGAGAGTTTTGATTAAAGCAGAGAACGAGACTCATGAACCAACACAAAGAAAAAGTTTGTTTAGGACCATGTGGAAATCAAAAGGGAAATATTTCAAGGTGGTCATTGATAGTAGAAGTACAGACAATCTATTTTCTATAGAGATGGTGGAGAATTTAGGATTGCAAAGGATGGCACATCCTACTCCATACAAAGTGTCCTGGTTGTAGAAGGGACATCATATTTTGGTAAGTGAACAATTTAAGGTAGAAATTCAAATTGGTAGTTACAAGGATGAAATACTATGTGATATCATGCTTATGGATGTCTATCATATCTTGTTGGGAAGGTCATGGCAGTATGATATGAAAGATATTCATGATGGAAGAAGAAACACATATACTCTTGAAAGGAATGGACAAAATCATGCGTTATTTCCATTGAAATATGAAGGAGCTAAAGAAGAAGTTGGTCCAAGTGTGCTACTGATGGGTGGAAGAAATTGTTGCAGGAAATCAAGAAAGAGGAGGAGGCACGATTTGCTTTGATTGGTAAGCCTAGATTAGTACTTACCAATACAAACTTAAATGATTTTCCTATTGAAGTTCAAGAATTATTAGATGAGTTTGTTGATATCATTGTTGATGAGTTTCCCAATGCCTTACCACCCATAAGAATCAATAGCCATCACATAGACTTGATTCTAGGATAAATTCTATCAAACAAAGGTACCTATAGAATGGCACCCAAAAAGAATGAAGAGATCAAGAATCAAATTCAAGTATTGTTGGATGAGGGATTGGTCAGAGAAAGTTTAATCCCTTGTCTAGTGCTTGTTATTTTGAGTCCAAAGAAGGATGGGAGCTAGAGAATGTGTACAGGTTTATGAAGATGGTACTGAGAAAGTTGCAGCAAGAGAATCTCTTAATAAATTTGAAGAAATGTTCCTTCATGAAGACAGAGTTAGTCTATTTGGGATTTATGATCACTCAATATGGGTTGAATATGGATGTAGAGAAGGTGAAAGCTATCAAGGACTGGCTTTCTCCAAGAAATATTTATGAGGTAAGAAGATTCCATGGATTAGCAAGTTTCTACAGAAAATTCATTAGAAATTTTAGTAGAATATGTGCTCCCATAGTTGAGACCATTAGGAAGGAGCATCAACCATTTAAGAGGACATCATAAGATAAAAAAGGGTTCAAGTTGTTGAAAGAAAAGATCATTCAGTAACCTATCTTAGTTCTTCCAGGTTTTCATCAACTTTTTCACGTCAAATGTGATGCAAGTGGAATGGCTATTGGTGTTGTTCTAAGTCAAGATGATAACCCCATTGCTTATTTCAGTGAGAAGTTAATGATACCAAGAAGACATACTCAACCAATGACAAAAAGTTCTATGCAATGATCCAAGCTTTAAAGAAATGGAGGCATTATCTAGTGCCTAAAGAATTTATTTTGTATATTGACAATCATGTTTTGCAATTTAGAACTAAGCAAGAGAATTTGAATCAGAAACATGCCAAATGGTTAGAGTTCATGCAAAAATTTACCTTTGTTCTTAAACAGATCAGCGGGAGTGCTAACAAAGTTGCAGATGCTTTGAGCAGGAGGTGTTTGGTTTTGTAGGAATTCCAAGTGACTACTTTTGGGTTTGAACATCTCAAAGAAATGTACAAAGGAGACTCATATTTCAAGGAGGCCTATGAAGTATGCGAGAATCTGATGATTAAAGATAGAAGTCCTTTGTTGGATTATATGATACAGGAAGGATTGTTGTTCAAAGGGAGTCAATTCAAAAATGTTCAATGAGGGATAACCTGTTGAAGGAGAAGAACAGTGGGGGACTGGATGGTCACTTTAGACAAGACAAAACTTATGCTCAATTAACTTCTTATTATTGGAAAAGTATGATATTTGATGTTAAGAAATTGGTGGAAAGATGCAAAATCTGTCGGTATGCCAAAGGGAAGCAACATAACACAGGTTTATATCAACCATTTCCAATACCAAGTAGGCCATGGGATTCCATAAACATGGATTTTGTTTTGGGTTTACCAAATACTAAAAGGGGGAATGATTCAATCTTTGTAATTGTTGACAGACTCTCAAATATGACGCATTATGTACCTTGTTATAAGACCAGTGATGCAACCCATATTTGTAATTTGTTTTTCAGAGAAATTGTTACATTGCATGGATTTCCTAGAAGTATAGTTTCAGATAGAGATACTAAATTTGTTGGACATTTCTATTGAACCTTGTGGAAGAAACTTGGAACAAACCTTTCATTTAGCTCAGCCTATCACCTACAAATTGATCGATAAACAGAAGTGGTGAATAGGAATTTTGGAAACTTACTAAGGAGTTTGGTAAGTGGGAAGAAAAGCCAATGGGATCAAATTCTTGCACAAGTTGAGTTTTCTTATAATGACTCACCCAATAGAAGCACAAGGAAATTTTTATTTCAAATGGTGTATGGTATGCATCCAAGAGGTATTTTTGAGCTTAGAGATCTGGGAAAAGCTTAAATGAGTGTTGATGTAGAATATTTTTCTACAACAATGCAAATGTTGCATGAACAGGTCAAGGGAAAACTACAAGACAACAGTCAGAGGTACAAGGAGAGAACATATTTGAAGAGAAGAGAATTTATTTTTGAAGTTGGAGATAAGGTTTTGGCACATTTGAGGAAATATAGATTCCCAAGAAATGAGTATAATAAATTGAAATTGAAGAAGAGAGGACCCTGTAAAATTCTGAGGAAATTTTCAGCTAATGCCTATGAAATTGAGCTACCACCTTATATTGGAATTTCACCAATATTTAATGTTTCATATCTATATCCTTACAAACAACCTGAAGCATGGGATGAAGATGATCAAGGGAAGGTTGAACTAGTTCAATGGATGAAGCAGTTACCTACAAAAAAATAGTTGTAGATGGAGAAAATTCTTGATCAAAAGATTGTCAAGAAAACCAGAAAGCAAGACTACTATGAGTACTTGGTGAAATGGAAATATATTCCAACATAAGATGCAACTTGTATGAGTGTTGCAAAGATCCAAAAGCATGGAAATATAGTTGAAGACCTCATGGGAGAGAGTCCATGAACATTTTTTTCTTTGGGAGTCTGATGTAGGAGCATCAACTAGCCTATTTTTTTCTTTGGGAGTCTGATGGGCTTGTTTTCTAATTTCCTTAGATCCATAGAAATACTATGCAGAGCCTGTTCAATTTCTTCATTATGTGTTGAATATTCCACTAGCTAGTTCTCGACGTCATATTCACCATATTCAAGGATGTTGTAAAACTTTTCTAAAGACAAACCCTTTAAAATATCAAATTGTTCATCGAAGGCTTTCTTGGTTAAGGACAAGGATTTGAGGATTAAGTTTGGGTTTTGAACCTCGTTGGTATTTCCAGCTAAGTCTATTTGGGTCAGGTTTCTAAATAATTCTTCTTTCTCTGATGTGGCTTGTTCACATGATTCGACAATGAGTTGCAGGTTCTTAACTTTCTCTTTCTAGCATGCTTTTAATTCTTGTCTTCTTTTCATATTTGAGATGTTGATGACATGGTTGGAAAAAGAGATCACCATCTGTAGATAGAAACATTCTTCATTTTTAAATTCGTCTGCAAATGTTTGTGCAAATCATTTTCCCTCGTTCGAAAGGAAGCTATATTTTGTGATGTTTCCCAAGCTTCAGTAATTAGCTGCATTCTTCTCTTGATATTCTTCTCTACATACCCTTCTTTTTAAGGGGGAGTGTTTAAATATTGTAACTACAAAGAGTATTCTATTTATTATTTGATGTATTATTCATTAGACCAGTCACCTTTTGTGGATTGATCATGTCGGGTATTGTAAATGACCAAATCCCCTTTTTCGGATTGGTTAAACCCTAATTATAATGGGCAGAATGAGAAGTCGGCCCCCGAAATATATTAAAGTGGTTATAACCACCTAGAATGAGAAGTTGGCCCTGCCAATGAAAAGACACCTCAGTTCACACCTGCCAGATTGTATAAATAAGAGAGGCCAACACCTCACTTGTTCACTCACTCACTTGTTCATCAAAGCACATGTTTGGAGCTGCAGTTGGAGAAGAAGGAAGAGAGAGAGAGGCACATACTTGGGAGAGGACTTTTTGTATTGTTTGGTTTATTCTCTTGGCATTGTATTGGCTATCTATATTAAGAAAGTTTTTGTTGGGTTTTCTCCCCCATGAGGGTTTCCCAAGATAAATGATGTGTCTCTTGTGATTGTGTATTTCTCAGTGATCCTATCTATGCTATGGTTATCTAGTGAATTGAAAAGAAACCTAATAATAGCTTAAACTCTAACATGGTATCAGAGATAAGTTGAAGAGAGCATCTTTCACAAAAAGAAGAAAAATGTCACGGTTGTCGTACATGAAAATTAGGGATTTTTATTGAAGAATATTTTCAACCTCAAAACCTTCTAGAAGAGTGTGCCCTAACCCAAGGAATTATTTGGCACCTTCAGCACACATTTTCAGTGGGTAAATCTCCCAGAAAGTGAAACCCTAGTTTTCACCGGTACCAGAAAACCAAAAGTCCCAGAAGTACCAGAAGTACCAGAAAACCAGAAGCACCAGTCCAGAAATTCGTTGGTCAAGTTTGAGGGGCTAAAATTTTGATTTTCAAAAATCTAACTGCACCAACTTATTCGCCTCAACTCAGCGCATCTATCCCCTGGATCAGAATTTCAAAATTTGAAGTTTGAAAAAATAGGGTTTCCTCATAAAACCCTAAGTTGCAGTTGCAGTTGCAGTCTCAGAATCAGTTGCAGTATCAATTGTAGTTGCAGTATTAGTTGAAGTATTAGTCATAGTACCAATTGCAATCACCCTTGAAGTTTTTAAGAGTTAGTAATTATTACCACTGCTACCAGATGGTGCCACTACCTGCAAATGTTATTTGAGGTATGTACCCACATATGTTTATATTGTTAAGATTTAAACGATATTTTTTGGAGAATGCATCTCTTGCCATAGATCCAGAAGGATCTCAAGATCCAAAACATTCAGAGGAATAATGCAACCCAGGTTTGATTATTCTGATATGCATATATTTGTTATGACACTTTTTTTTATCTATATTGCATGTTGAAGCTATGGCATCATACTAACCTTTGGTCAAAATTAAAGTCAAGGTATTAGATGGATTGAAGTTGAGATCATAGAGTTTATTCTCTAACCCAACCTTCTATCAAGATAGAATATTGTCCTAGTACAGAGGACAGGTTGAAGAAATCACTTGTCATCTTGAGTGAAGGAGACTTGGAAGAAAAGAAACACACTAATTCTTGAGAACAAAACTCTAGGTTCTAGGTTTGATAGATTAAGTTGATAAGATTCAAAACGTGCAAGTGTCAAGAAAACACTATAGTTGAGGTAGCAGTCTTTGAAGAGTATTATACTTGGTAGCATGTGGGCATATTGAGATAAATGCTTAATGTAACAGATACAACTAACATCTCCCCTAGGAGAAAATTATTTTGTTGATTCAAGGTTACCATGGAGAAATGTTTGATCACAACACTAGAAGAGTGTTGACCTCATTTTGTGTTGTATTTATTACTTTTGATATTTTCTTCAAATAGGTCACAAGTGATAGCTCTAAAGGAGCTACTCTTATGATTATTCGTGTCTTTGTTTTATCTACTATTATCAAAAGAGTATTATTCTTGCTTGTTGTTTTGTTGACCTTGTTCAGGTCATAGGTGATAAACTTGAGGAAGCTATAGTGAAGGTTGCATAAGGCAACATATTAGACGAGATATGAAGCAGACTACGTACATGACCATATACATTCATGTACCAAAGAATACGAAGAAGAAGCTATCTTTTGAGATTCAAAGTATCTCATATGGAGATTGATTGTAAGGAGCAAAAGGATCCAAAGATGACCGAACATTAGAACAAGAACTCATAGCAGAATTGTTCAAAGGTTAATGAAGCCACCTTGACTAGAAGCAGAACTCGTTTGAAGCCTGAATCAGTCTTTCACATTTAGAATTGGTATTCAACACCAAGTATACCCTGTAAAGAGATGATGAAGTCCTTGTAGACTCAGAAGAAATCAAGGATAAGCCTGATCTCGGAAAGGATTAGATGGAGAGACAAATTCCAGGATTGGGAGACAGATGACATGAGAATACTATATCGTAACTTCAGAGACTCCTAGAAAATATTAAATCTCTTGGAAGATTCCCTTGTCTCAGTGACAAAGAAGGAAGCCAGTGAGAAAGACTAGGATATGGATTCTTCCGTGAGACTAGAAGAGAAGTCGGTATTGACTTCCAATATTGATCTATACAGATCAAGCATGTTGTAGATGTACAAATCTTGATGTGTGTCTAAGAGGATTCTCCCAGCAAGAGGGAGAAGACTATGACGAGACACTTACTCTAGTTATTGAAGAAATAGTTCCAGTATTTATGAAGACAACCAGAACAACCATGATTCATATATAGTATGAGATGCAAGGGGAGCAATCCCCATATTTAAAATCAAGTGGCAGTTGTTGCATTACATTAGTTGGGTCATGGAGACATGACTACAATGAAAGATAAAGTTACCTCCATGAAAGAAAAAGAGTTATCTTTAGTATTAGTTATTGAGTCACTCTCAGTTTCAGATGAAATTGTTGTCGTGATAGAATAAGAGGAGTTACTCTCATATTTTAGTAGCCATAGTGACAATGAAGCAGTCATTCACAGCCTCAGAGAAGCTGCAGGTGCAGAGTCCCAGATTCCGGAAGGAACAGTTGCAGAGAGAGTAGAGGACATACTCCCAAATAATGAGATAGATAGTGCCTTGCAGAAAGCACATAGAGCTAGCACATGTTTGTGTAGATTGAGTTGCAGCTGAGCAAGTGTACTAGATTTGTACAATGTAATGTGAAAATTTAGTTTGAAGATTGAAGATAGAAAGACTCAGGTCTGCGGGTTGAAGGAAGCTTTGTATGTATTGAAGTAAGCTCCTACAGCTTTATTTACAGTTTCCTGAAGAGCTTGGGAGTTACCAAAGAGTAAATTTGATTCTAACCTTTATCTCAAGGTTATGAATGATGAGCCAGTGATGTTACTACTATATGTAGGTGATGTATTCTTGACAAGATAAAGAAAAGATCATCACAGATTGCAGAGGAAGCTCGGTTCAGATTTTGATGGAAGATCTAAATGCATTATCTCTTAGGTCTTGAACTTTGGCAAAGCACAAAGAAGATCTTCCTTAACCAAGGGAAGTATGCAGTTAAAATGAAGAGGTTTGACATGTTGAAATGTAAATCCATGAACACACCCATGGAAACAATGTTGAAGCTCCTGGTAGATACCTCGTCAGAATTGGTTGATGCTACCCTAAACAGATAGATTATTGGTTTAGTGATGTATCTGACGAATACCAGGCTAGATACATGTTTTTCCTTGAGTCAGTATCTGGTAGAACCCAAACGTGTTCACATTGTTGCTGCAAAACATATGATGAGATACCTTAAGGGTACGTTGGATTTTGGTCTCTATTATACTAAATATCATGACTTCAGACTGAGTGATTACACCGATTCATATTGAGTTGGAAGTGTTTCTAATAGAAAGAGCACTTCAAGATGTTGTTTCAAGTCTGAGGTCAGCCATGACTTCATGGCATAGTAGGGATCAAGTCAGCATTGCTCTAAGCAAGGCAGAAGCAAAATACATTGTTTCATGTTCCACCAGTTGTGAAGCCATATGGCTTCGGATGTTGTTGACAGATCTATTTGATCTGGAGATGGAATCCACCATGATCCTATGCGATAACCAGAGTTGTATAAAGATGATGGAGAACCTTGCGTTCCATGATGAGTCGAAGCACATAGAGGTCCGATATCTCTTCATTCATGATATGTTGTAGAGAGGAGCCATAAAAATCCAATATGTTAGCGTCGATGAACAGGTTATTGATGTGTTGACCAAGCCTCTATCTCGTGTAAAGTTTGAGCACTTTCGAGATAAGATTGGTATAGTCCGAAAGGACCTCCCTCGAAAGGGGGAGTAGTGTTGATGTGCCAGCTTAATTGTTGTGATGATGTGCCAACCTAGTGTTGTGATGCCAGCTTAATTGTTTGATGATGTGCCAACCTAGTGTTGTGATGCCAGCTTCATGCTGATGATATGCTAGCCTTGTGTTGTGATGATGTGCTAGCCTTGTGTTGTGATGATGTGCCATCCTCTTGTTGTGATGATGTTACATCTTAAGTGTTATGATGCCAGCCTCGTGTTGATTACATGCCAACCTCATGCTGTGATGATGTGCCAACCTCGTGTTGTGATGATGTGCCAGCCTCGTGCTGTAATGCTAGCTTCATGCTGATGATATTGTGTATCCATATTCATGTTGTGATGTTGTTGTTGTTCCAGCCTCTAAGCCTAGTGCTAATGTTGATGATGCTCCAGCCTTCATGTTGTGATGTTGTTGTTGTTGATGATGCTCCAACCTTTGTGTTGTGATATTGTTGTTTTTGATGTTGTATCAGCCTTGTGATGTTATTGATGATGATGATGATGTATTAGTGTTATACTAATCCATGTTGATGCAATTGATGATGATGATGCCACTTCAGCTTCTTGCTGAAGTTGATGATGATGATGCCACTTCATCTTCTTGCTGAAGATGATGATGATGATGCCACTTCAGCTTCTTGCTGAAGATGATGATGATGATGACACTTCATCTCCTTGTTGAAGATGATTATGATGATGATGATGTTATTTCATCTTTCATGCCGAAGATGATGATGTTAATTTAGCCTCATGCTGAAGATGATGATGTTGTTACCTTAGCCTCATGTTGATGAGGATGATGATGTCATTCCATATCCCTGCTGTGAATGATGATATTGATGATGAGAAAAACTTTCGATGATTTATAGATATGCCAGTCAATGTTCCAAGATGTTGTTGATGATGTTGCCCTCTCTCTCGCCTGATGTTGTTGTAGAATACCCTTCTTGTTAAGGTGGAGTGTTGAAATATTGTAACTACAAAGAGTATTCTATTTATTATTTGATGTATTATTCATTAGATCAATCCCCTTTTGTGGATTGATCATGTCGGGTATTGTAAATGACCAAAGCCCCTTTTGCGGATTGGTCAAACCCTAATTATAATGGGAAGAATGAGAAGTCATCCCCCAGAATATATTAAAGTGGTTATAACCACCCAGAATGAGAAGTCGGCCCTACCAGTGAAAAGATACCTCAGTTCACACCTACTAGTTTGTATAAATAAGAGAGGTCGACAGCTCATTTGTTCACTCACTCACTTGTTCATCAAAGTGCAAGTTTGGAGCTGTAGTTGGAGAAGAATGAAGAGAGAGAGAGAGAGAGGCACATACTTGGGAGAGGACTTTCTATATTGTTTGGTTTATTCTCTTGGAATTGTATTGGCTATCTATATTAAGGAAGTTTTTGTTGGGTTTTCTCCCACATGAGGGTTTCCTAGGATAAATGATGTGTCTCTTGTGATTGTGTATTTCTTAGTGATCATATCTATGTTATGGTTATCTAGTGAATTGAAAAGAAACCTAATAATAGTTTAAACTCTAACATCAGCTACTTCCATTGTCGAACTATGGTGCATCGCATCCGCGGGCGGATCAACTTTGCGGAATGCGTCATCCACAGAAGTTTCAAGTTGCATGTCCTCACTTTCAGTTTTGGGTAATTTTTCCTGCCCTACAATGTTTTTTCTCTTCTTCGTCACGGGAAGCTTTTGAGAACTGTCAATTTTTCCGCGAGGATGGTTCTTATCTCCTCCTCTGTTCGAATATTTCAGGGTTTCTTTCTTACTGGGGTGGGTCGTTGAAGCGATGCTCTGTGATGTCGTGCTCTTGGGAGTGTTGGTCAGGGATTGGACACTCTTCTCACTGGAGCCTTTTCCCTGTTGTATATACAATTCAGTTGCACTTTGCAATGTCTCTATGTCGCCATCATCAGGAGCAGGAGTGTTGGTGTCACTGTCTCTGTCTTCGGTCAGGCGTCTATGGATAAAAGAGTTGTTAAAGCCAACTGATAGTAAATGTTCTCGAAAAATCCCATTATGGTCGAAACCTCTTAGCCTTTCAACATATTTTAGGTTCAAGTTCTTGAAATAGCCTATGAATTCGTCAATCTTGTTGACGTTTCTGAACACGAAGTCCCCGACTTTCCAGGGCAAAGGAATGAACTGTTTTTTTCTCTTGACATGGAAAAAATGCAACCAATAGTTGTATTGCATTGTTATTTCTATAACAAACATCTTTTTAATGATGTGACATGGAAGGAAAGCAGGATTTTCCTTGGAGCCAAAGATCATTATTACCCTATAATTTTCCTTTCATTCAAATGTCCCATTCCTGTCAAAAAACTTGGTTGTCTGGCCAGACATCCAGGGAGCATCCTTTCCTAACAATAAATCTTTGAAAACTGAGACAAATTCATTAAAAACCTCATAAAAACTATGGGAGGCCTTGTGCCTCCACAAGGCCTGGTACCAGAATGTTATTGGGTCGAATTCATAGTTTATTTTCTTGGACAGAGACAGTTTTGGAAACGAACAACAATGTGTTATCACGGAAATCAAGTAGGATGACATATTAAATTTATTCTCTTCTTTGAATCGTGAAAGTTGGGAACATATTTCAATGGAAATTAGCTTCCCCCAATCAAAAATGGATTTTTCCTTGACTGTGAAGTACAAAATTTAAAGAACTATGTGGGAAATGCTTGTCGTGGATTCATGTCCCGTTATAATTGTAAACAGCCAAGCAATTTCCCAGAATGGATTTCTAAAGGAACTAACCTGCAACTTTTTGATATCTTCAAGAACTATTGTTAGGTCTTCGAGGAACTCAGGTAAGAGGTCCAACCAGTTATCATGTTTTTCTAGGAACTGCTTGGAGTCTTGTCCTCTGAAGGTCAATGTTGGCTCCAACAATCTTAACATCATGTGGAAGAACTGAGGTGACAAAGAAACAACAGAATGATCGCGCAGTGGAATAATTCTTTGGCTTGAAAAATATATTTTTCGGTGCACCAAGAGACCACCTCCTTACAGTCAAAAACCTCATGGACGCAGCCTACACGAGCGATTCTAGAGGTCCAAATCACTTTGTTCCGGGCGGAACGGGATGAATAGTAAGAGTATGCCCTGGACCACTGGAATTTTTGGTCCTCATGTCTAAAGATATTCATTGTATCTCCACAAAATTGTTGTCGAGTTGCTACCATAAGTTTACGAGAACGTTCATTTTCTCCAGACGATGTTTGAAATGAAGAGTTGGAAGGGATAATATAACCCTCCACAAATCTTGGTCTAATGCATGTGAATGGGAGATATCCTCAAGCCTTTCACTCATTAATAACAATATCGACGGTTTTTGCATGATGCATTATTAGCATTAAAGACTAGTAATTTCATACATAGAAGTGCGAAGATGGTGGGTACGAAAAAGAGCAATTGAAGATTGGAGATTTCGTGAATGCGCCAACGCGATGACCCATGTTTGAGATGAACAATCGGAAGGGATAATATAACTCTCCTCGGATCTTGGTTTAATGTGTATTAATAGGAGATCTCCTCAAGCATTTTTCTCATTAATGACAATGTTGACGGTTCCTGCATGATGAGTTGTTAGCATGAAAGGTTACTAATTGCATATTTAGAAAGAAGTACGAAGATTGCGGGGAGAAGAAAGAGCAATTAAGGAGTGTCTAATTATCGAAACCAGTTCGGCGGGCTTCAAAATAGGGTTACAAGGTACAACCATTAGAGGTGAGGGCCCGAGGGTAAAATTGTATGTCTTGGAACTTTTTGAGTGCAAAATGCATAACACGAAAGAGGGCATAATGGGACAATCCAGAGGTCAATTTGTATATCGTGGAACTCCGGGTACTTTTTGTAGGCCATGGAACAATGGAAGCGCAATCGTGACTCTTCCTGAGCCCGCCTGTCTTGGAACCCGCAATCGAAAAAGTGGCTTAAGTATGGAATAGGGAAACGGTAGGCCAAACTCATTTTCGCTAATATATTGAAATTTGTAATAGATATCCCATTACCTAGCAAGATCTTTTCTGCATGTTTATGTGCAAGTTCTATAGCGATAGTCAATGTGATTGTCTCGTTGAGCCTTTTTCTTTTTAATGACGGTATGTACGGTTGTTGCATGATGAACTGTTAGCATTAAACCTTGGTCATTGCATACTTTGAAAGAAGTGTGAAGGTGGCGAGCACAATAAACAGTGACTAAGAATTGGAGATTCCATGAACCCGCCAACCCAAGGATCCGCAAAAGAGATTCTATAAAATGGGAAAGTATGGAAAGCGGTCAGATGGGCTTCAAACTAGGGTGACAATGTTTCCCCAGGAGACGTGACTTTCCGAGGGTCAAATTGTATGTCTCGAAACTTTTGAGTGCAAAATGTGTACCACAGAAGAGGGGATGATGTGAGAGTCTGGAGGTCAATTTGTATATGGAAGAAGTGTGGGAGATCTCCTCGAGCCTTTCGCTCATTAATGACATGTTTAAGGTTCTTGCATGACGAAGTGTTAGCATTAAAGCTTACTAATTTCATATCCAGAAAGAAGTATGAAGGTGGTGGGGAAAAGGAACAACAATTAAGGAATGGATAATTATCGAAAGTGGTTGGTCGGGCTTCAAAATAGGGCTGCAAGATACAACTAGCAGAGGTGAGGGCCCGAGGGTCAAATTGTATCTCTCGGAAGTGTTGACCGTAGAATGTGTAACATGGAAGAGGGAATGATGGTGCATTCCTTTGGACAATATGTATATCACGGAACTCCAGGTACTATTTGCTAGTTGCAGAACATTGGAAACACAATCCTGAGCCCGCCAGTCCAGGAACCCGCAATCAAAAAAGTATCTAAGTATGGAATAGGGAAATGGTAAGTCGGACTTGATACACAGTGGTTGCAACATGTGCAACCATGGAAATGTACCATGTCATGAACATACAACCAACTTGCGGCTAAGTATTGAAAGGAACGACAGATGGTCGGGCTCATGACGGGGCATTCCAGTGGGGAAATTGTATATTGCGGAACTCTGGGTACTATTTGCAAGTTGCGGAAGATTCGAAACACAATTTTGATCCCGTCAATCTGGGAACCCGCAATCAAAAAAGTGTCTAAGTATGGAATAGGGAAATGGTAGCTGGACTTGTTTTCGCTAATATATTGAAATTTGTAATAGATTTCCCATTACCTGGCAAGATCGTTTCTCCATGTTTCTGGACAAGTTGTGTAGGGATAGTCAATGTGACTATCTCCTTGAGGCTTTTGCTTATTAATGATGATACTTACAGTTTTTGCATGATGAACTCTTAGAATTAAACCTTTTTTGTTGCATATTTGGAAACAAGCACGAAGGTGGTCGGCACAGGAAACAATGACTAGTAAATGGATATTTGGTGAACCCGCCAACCCGAGGATCCAAAATAGGGTAACAAGGTTTCCCCAGAAGACGTGAGGCCCCGGCGATCAAATTGTATCACTCGGAACATTTGAATGCATAATGTGTAACACGGAAGAGGGGACGATGTGGCAGTCCGACAATCAATTTGTATATCGTGGAGGTCCGGGTGTTGTTTGTAGGTCACAGAACAATGGAAGTTAATCTAGAGGCCAGAATAATTAATGTGCATTGGGAAGGGTGTGATTGTGGTAGGGATGGAAGGGAGCCATAAATGGTTTGAAATTTTTTATGAACCTGGGTAAAGTGAAGCGTGCGAGTTAGAGGAGCCTGGGGTGGAATTATAGATCACAGAATTTTTGGGTGCAAGATGTATATCACGGAACAGGTGGAAAAATTTGGCTAAGTATAGAAAGGAACGATGGTCATTTCGAGTACTGTAAATGGCGGTTTAATGCGTGTTAATGGGAGATGTCCTCGAGGTTTTTTTCTTGTTAATGCTAATTGTTTCGTACCAGTGTGTTCAGTTTTCACTAGTAAAACCATAATTAATGTGCATTGGGAAGTGCACGAAGGTAGTGGGGATGGAAGGCAGCGATAGATGCTTTAAAACTTTTGTGAACCTTGGTAGAGTAAAGCTTGTGAGTTCGAGGAGTCAGGGGTGGAATTGTAGATCACGGAATGTTTGAGTGCAAGATGTATATCACGGAACAAGCAGCAACAGAGTTCGATAGCACCAACCTTGGAAACTGCAGCCATAAAATTGTCTAAGTATGGAAAGGAGCGGTGATTGATCGAACTTGTCATGTGAGGATATATATGGAGATGAAGATCTATCAATTCGCCAACCCGGGAACCCGCGATCATAGAAAGGCGACTAAGTATATAAACAGAAATGGATAATAGATGGTAAGAAGAAAAGGGAAAAAGGGCTAAGTATCTCACAGAACAACATCTATTGTTCGTTTATTAATGCCAATATTTTCGAACCCCTGGTGAGTTCTCACTAGTAAACGCATAAATTGCATATCACAGAAGTTTTTGGGTGCAAGATGTATATGACAGAACAGGGTACATAAGTGTTGAAAGGGACCGCGGTCGGTCGGGCTCATGATGTGAAGATATATATGAAGATGAGCATCTTCCAATCCACGAACCCTGGAAGCCATGATCATAGAAATGTGACTAAATATAGAACCACAAAGGGATAATATAGGGGAAGAAGACAAGGAAAATTTAAAGAGAATGTGTTTATATTTATTCCAATAGTATTCATATTAATATATATTAATAGATTATTTGTGGTCCAAATGTAAATCATATTCCAATTTGCAGGGTGTTTTTCGGTTTGCAAATTTTGTTGAAACCCATAAGCAATAGAAAGAAAAAAAAAAAAAATATATATATATATATATATATATATATATATATATATATATATATATACATATGACGTAACATTTTTTTATATGCACAGATATTATCAAATAGAAGAAGTTGTAATATATGCAGAATATTGAACAGGAACATGACGTCAACACTTGAGTTGCCTTGTTGAAATAGAGTCATTAATTCATTCTATTTACGAGACCCCGAAGAATGAAAGCAGGACGGGTCCTCTCATTTCTTTCTTAAGTATAGGGTGGGCACCACATAAGTATGTCCTATCACAAATTATTCTTTCATGTAAAATGTAAGGAGTGAATAAAGTATCTTTTATTTAAATCAAAGTGTTGGGCAGCAAAAAAAAAATTCTTGTCATGCATGTTTAACCACACACAAAAAAAAAATACAAAAAAAAATAAAAAACAATATCAAACATTGGAAAACACCATACAAAAACCTCAAATATTCTATATTTAGATAAACTGGGTTACAAAATATAGCTGAGATTATTTCCCAAAATAGTTGTCTTGAAGTAGTTCAGTAGATATTCTCTGAAATTTAAATGTGTTTTCCATAATAAACGTGATTGGGGCTTCCGCGGACAAAAAAATAAAATATGTACAATAATCAAGCCTCTAGACAATCTTTTATAGATTTCAACTTGATCATCAAATGCTTGCCTGGTAAAAAAATAACGAGTTGAATATCAATTTCGGGTCTTGGACTTCATTGGTGTTGCTAGCTAGATCTATCCCAACTTCTTAAATAGCTTGTCTCTTATAGATATGGCCTACCTGCATTAGTTGTTTATTCAACATTCCATACTTTGCTAAGTGTTAATTTCCCTCTATCATTGAAAACTTGGGGCTTAAGGTGCCTTCCTTGTAATGTTCCTGGTCATCGACATCTGAGACAACTTAGAGATGCGATTCAGGCTCAATTCAAAGACGAGGGAGTGGTTTTATGTGACGTCAGCTTTGGGGGCAAAACAATCCCATTAGCCAACAAAAGTTGAGACAAAAAAAATTCAAGTATGTTGTGACTATTATTCTCCTTGTATTTGATCATTTGTTTGGTTGAAAGGCCTTCCTAAAGATTTGTACATTGAATTTATTTGCTTTGTTGTTGTAAATTGGAAGGGACGTTCAAGTCACCTGCAAAATGCTCCTCTGTTGAAGTATGTAGCTTCTTCCAGCAACACAGATCTAGCAAGTGTATCAAATGTTGCAGATCACATCAGAATATATCTTTCGTCATAGGGGTGGTAGACATTGTGGTTCACAAAATGGTCTGGAATTTTAAGAAGTGACGCCAAATATTACTCCATGCCTGAATATACTCAGAAGGAAATTATAAATTTGTATCCTCACGAAGTGAGAAACTGTATGCGTGTTTGAATCAACATTCTAAAATTACAAAACCTTTTATGACAAAGTTGTAACAGACTTGACAGACAGCCAGCTTCTATGTCAAAGATTGTTGAGCGACCTCTGGATGTAGTAACAGACTCAACATACAATTAAATTTCGATCACTACTGATACTAATGTCAAGTGTAACAAGTCATGACCCCAAGCTCGAGATAGTTTCAGCTTCAAGCATCCACACTGGCGATGACTCCAAGCTCTAGATAACTTCGGTTTCGGACATCGACACTAGCGGTGGCAATGGGAACAGTGCCATTGACTACAAGGTGGTAATGCGGTGAACAAGCAGTCTTGTCATTGTCAAATCACATAGACTGCATTATTGTCAGACCTGCAAAGAGCATCGACTTTAGTGTTTCTTTTTCACGACAATTACAATGTTGCTGTGAGTCCAGAAATATTTGGAGGTTGGGTGTCATGTGCGATGATGACCTTGACATTAGGTACATGTCAGACATCTATTATCTGACATTGCAGTCTCAATGTGATTTCCATAATGGAGGACGGCTCGATTGAATTGGCACAAGAAATATTAATTGTGTGATTAATTAACATCCTTGAAGGACGTGAATCCCAAACAACGCCTGAAAATTTTCGAACAATCGTGTGTTAAAAAAATACATTGTTTTATATTTTAAGAAATAAGAAATTGTATTTTGTATGTCTAACATTAGGTTGCACACATAAACCTTTCTAAGTTAACCAAAATTAATATATAGTCAACTCAGATTCTCGGAAGCGATCAAATTCCCTAGATCTAGTTTATTTCCATCATGTTGGTTGGGATAGAAGGATCCACCACCAGGACAAAGAAAGAAGGTATCTATAAAAGCATCTGTGCAAATGCAAGCTGGTGATGGAAGCATTCTATGACCAGGAAGGAACTTTGTCCTTATCGATCTATGATCCTAATGAAAAACTCAAGAGGCGCTTGTGGCGAGGCCATGGCAATTTATTTGATCCAGACAAGGAAATACTTCAAGCATCGAGCAATTTCCTTTTTTTTCAAATATCGGATCTACTGCAACAGAAGAAATGCATTCTGCTTATTTAAAGAAAGGGAAACAACAGGAATATTGATATTCAGTGGAAACAACTCTCGAATATCCTACTACATCAAGGTCTCTTCTAAAGAATGAAACAAAATGATTACATGAAGGTGGTAGTAAAAGGTGATTTTCAGAAACCAAATCATTACTTGAACACGTCAAACTTCTTGCAGAAGGTGGTAGTATAAATTAATCTTAAGAAAGTGTTGCAAAGTCCATAATCCAAAATTCCTTCCCATTAAATTTTCCCAGTTACATGTCGATGCAGGCATCAGAAAATTTTGAGAGCCTCGTTCCCTGGTTATATACCCACCTTCAACTACGAGGAGAATATTCTTGCAAAGAGCGGCAAGCTCTTCGACCCAGAAGCAATCATATGCATAGGAATAGTGAAATAAATGTGCAGTACCGATAGAAATTTGAATGTATGTGGAGTCTGTTACTACATCCAGAGGTCGGTGAACAAACTTTGACAAAGAATCTGACTTTCTGTCAAGTCTGTTACCACACCCAAAAGTCGCTCAACAAACTTTGAAATAGAAACTTTTGTAATTTTAAGATGTTGATTCAACCACCGATACAGTTTCTCACATTCGTGAGGATCCAAATTTATAATTTCCTTCTGAGTGTATTCGTGCATGGAGTAATATTTGGCATCATTTCTTAATATTCCAAACCATTTTTCAAGCCAACATATGCGCAACTCCTCTTACGAAAGACAAATTCTTCTGTGGTCTGTAGGATTTAATACATTTTCCAAATCTGTGTTGTTGGAAGAAGCTATATACTTCAACAAAGGAGCATTTTGAAGGTGACTTGAAAGTCCCTTCCAATTTCCAATAAAAAAACAAATAAGTTCAACATACAAATCTTTAGGCAGGCCTTTCAACCAACCAAAGCATCGAATACAGAGAGAATATCAATCATAAGATACTTGAATTTTATTTTTGTCTGAGTTTCTGTTAGCTAAGAGATTTTTTTTTGCTCAAAGCTAACGTCACATAAAACCATTCCCTCATATTTCAATTGGGCCTGAATGGCATCTCTAAGCTGTCTCACATGTGGATGACCAGGAACATTACAACGAAGGCACCTTAAACCCCAAGTTTTCGATGATAGAGAGAAATGGGAATAAGTATTTAAAATGAACGTTGGACGATGATAGTATAATCTTCCATAAATCTTGGTTTAATTCGCTTTAATGGCAGATGTCCTCGATATTTCCGCTTATTAATGCCAATATTTTTGAATATGTGTGTTGAATAGTCACTAATAACTTGAGTTAACATTTCCATATGCAAGCATGTTCTCAAATATGACAACCTGTAATATATGCACAATATTAAAGAGGGACATGATGTCAAGACCTTTGTGGATGACAGCAGGGTAGTACAATATTGCACTATTACTATGATGATGCCTTAAAAAAACTAAAATAACCAACAATTTTTTTCAATTCAAGATGGACGCAAAAAAAAACATCAGATCCCATATCATTCACTCGTTAATGCGTTTTAATGGGAGATGTCCTCGAGATTTCCGCTTATTAAAGACAATATTTTTTAACCTTTCTGGTGAGTTGTCACTAGTAAAATCATAATTAATGTGCATTGGGAAGGGCAAAAGGTGGCAGGGATTGAGGGGAGCGAAAAATTATTTTAACTTTATTGAACCCATGAGTTTGTGAACCCGCGAAACTTTGAAGACTCAACTAAGTATGGAAAGGCAGGTCGAATAGATGGAGTCATCGTAGGTAGATTCAGGCTTGCAAGTTCGAGGATTCCATGGTCTAATTGTAGATCACTAAATTTCTGGGTGCAAGATGTATACCTCGAACACGGGGCACCAGATTTCGATAGTGCCTATCCGCGAACCAATGTTCATAAAATTGGCTAAGTATGCAAACGAATGACGGTTGGTCAGACTTGTGATGTGAATATATAGATGGAGATGAGGATTTTTCAGTTAGCCGCCCCGGGAACCCACGATCACAAAAACACGACTAAGTATAGAACCAGTATTTTTGAATATGTGTGTTGAATAGTCACTAATAACATGAGTTAGAATTTCCATATGCAAGCATATTGTCAAATATGACAACCTGTAATATATGCACAGTATTAAAGAGGGACATGAGGTTAAGACCTTTGTGGTGGCACGTTTGTGGATGACAGTGGGGTAGTTCAATATTGCACCGTTACTATGATTATGCCTTAAAAAAACTAAAATAACCAACATTTTTTGCCAATTCAAGATGGACGCAATAAAAATCATCAGATCCCATAATATTCGCCCATTAATGTGTTTTAATGGGAGATGTCCTTGAGCTTTCCGCTTATTAATGCCAATATTTTCGAACCTGTCTGGTGAGTTTTCACTAGTAAAATCAGAATTAATGTGCATTGGGAAGGGCGAAAGGTGGCGGGGATGGAGGGGAGCAAAAAATGCTTTTAAACTTTTGTGAACCCGGGAGTCCGTGAACCTGCAAAACTTTGAAGAATCAACTAAGTATGGAAAGGTGTGTCAGTCAGACGGAGTCATCGTAGGTAGAGTCAGGCTTGCGAGTTTGAGGAGTCTGGGGTCAAATTGTATATCATCGAAGTTTTGGGTGCAAGATGTATGCCCCAAACACGGGGCACCAGAGTTCGATAGCTCCTATCCACCAACCCACGTTCATAAAATTGGATAAGTATGCAAACGAACAATGGTCGGTCAGACTCGTGATGTGAAGATATAGATGGAGATGAGGATTTTTCAGTTCCCCACCCCGGGAACCCACAAGCACAGAAACACGACTAAGTATAGAACCAGAAACGCATAATAGAGGGGAAGAAGAAAAGGGAAAATGGGTAAGTTTAGAAGAGGAAAAATAAAGGGAGACAAGAACCGTATCCCTCACACAACAACACTTAGTCTCGTAATTATGAAGCCATAGAAACACATTAACTATGGGAAAACATTCTCAACTATGAAATATAGTTGGAGCTCGACAAACTCTGGTTCAAGTCAAAAGAGATGTTGTTTATATCTACTGCAATTTTTTTTATATTATTTTATCTTAATAGTATTTTTTGGTGGCCCAAATGTAAAACCACGTTCCAATTTGTGTTTCTCAAGTGGAGATGTGTTTGTGAAGAAACCAGTGAACAGGTACGAAGAGTCTCAACTGCAGCTGCAGGACCTCAACTCTGCAAAGTTGAATCAAACAACAATAAGAAGCATCCAGCAAACCAAGGAGCAATCATAAACTAGTCAACCAAGAATGCCAGTGAAAAACAATATTGTCCAAATTTACTGCAGACAAGATTGTATAAAAAAATCGGAGGAATATATTGTAACACGCTTGTTAAGAAAACATTTCAGGTTGTGAGGCATGGCTGGTAAACATGTAAGACTAAGAGGATCGTGCAAAGGCCTCCCACTTTGTAAACATTTAAGGAAGTTACAGTTTGCATGGTTGGCATTCTGCATCCGCAATTGGAACACCTCCATAACACCCAGTGACATATAAAAAAGGAAATCGAATTTTCTCTTTGCATACGAACATGTTCTGGAAAAGGATTTTGACTCAGGCATCTCCAACATTTAAATTTTTCACTTGCAAATTGGAAATAGCAAACAGCAAAGAACGAATACGAACGTAAACCTAGCAACAAAACCCACCCATCAATGGGGAACGACAGAACCACAGTTCCAATCACGGTTGCAAAATCCCAAGCGTGTAAACTGCAACAACAACAACAGGAAAACAAGAGCAACAACAATAGGAAAAAAATAACCCAGTCAACAAGCAATGACCAAGCATCAACCAAAGAATCAGTAACGCTGCTAAAGAACAATATTTCCCATATTCACTGCAGACAACATTGCAAAAGAAAAAAAGAAAAAAAACGGATGAAAATGTATTGTAATGGGCATGTTAAGCAATGCAGGAATGCAACCGTAGCACCGAGACCCACTGGTGAATGGAGAAGGACAAAATCGCAGGCCTTGGCCTTCAAACTGCAACAACATGTCCAACTGCAGATGCAGGACCCCAACCTTGCAAAGTTGAAGAAAACAAGATTAAGCAGCAAACAACAAACTAGTGAACAAGCATCAAAAGGCCCAATTGCAGTTGCAGGACCTCAAATCTGCAAATTTGAATCAAACAACAATAAGAAACATCTAGCGAACCAGGGAGCAAGCATCAACCAGCCAACCAGGAATGTCAGTGAAGAACAATATTGGCCAAATTCACTGCACACAAGATTGTATCAAAAAATTGGAGGAAAATGTATTGTAACACAGTTGTTAAGCAAACATTTCAGGTTGTGAGGCTTGTCAGGTAAACATTTAAATATGTGAGGACTGTCCAAAGGCCTCCCACTGTGTAAACAATTAAGAAAGTTGCAGTTTCCACGGTTGGTATTTTTCAATACTGGGAGCGATCAAAATCCTCTTGCAGCCCATCTTTGTGTGTGACTACTACGACCAGAGACACATGACTGTAATGTTGTCTTCGTCTCGTTCCTGATCGTCAATGTTTGACACAGAACCCACCTCCATAGTAGCCACAGTGACATATAAGAAAAGGAAATCATATTTTCTCCTCACATACAAAGATGTCATGCAAGAGGATTTTGACTCAGGCATCTCCAGTATTGAAATTTATCACCTGCAAACAACAAACAATGAATAGGAAGCTAAACATGGCACCGAAACCCAACCGTCAATGGGGAACGACAGAAGGCCAGTTCTAATTGCGGTTGTAGAATCTCAAGCGTGCAAACAATAACGAGAGCAACAGGCAAACAACAACAACAGGGAAACAATAAACCAGTGAACAAGCAAGGAGCAAGCATCAACCAGTGAACCAGTAATGTCGTTGAAGAACAATATTGCTCATATTCACTGTAGAGAACATTGCATAAAAAAAAATCAGAGGAAAATGTATTGTAACAGGCCTGTTAAGTAAACATTTAAGGATGTGAGGCCTGTTAGGTAAACATTTAAGTCTGCCAGGACCATTGTGTAAACATTTAAGAAATAATGAAGTGTGGCAAGTCTGTTACATACGCGAAAACAATTATTATATTATTTTATAATAATATAATAAGAATAAGAATAAAAAAAAATAGTAACAATAGTTCGAACAATAGAGACTATGCAAAAAAAAATAGTCGAATGACAAACTAATATGAAGTCAACTAATAAAAAGTTGACTCTCTATGCTTAAAACTTTGGATATCTAAACATTTCAAAAAAATAGTAAAAATTCATAAATAGCGAAGGTGGTAATAAGACCTCCAATCTCTTATCAAATCAGATCATGACATATATGATATTTTTTATTATATACAAATCAAAGTTTTTAGTTCACTAGTTCCAAAAATAGAGATTATGCAAATATTTTTAGTCAAAAGACAAACTAATATGAAATCAACAAATTATGAATCGCTAGAACCCCTCTACGCATTCGAGAAGGACTAATAACATGTCATCTATTAATATTAATAATAAATTATGAAACTCACCATTAAATACTATGTTATAGAGTTCCAAAAATTCCTTCAAACTTACTATTACTATTTTATCTTTAAATGTTAAAAAAGTATTAACCACATAAATTCCAATTCATGATAATTCCAAGACCAATCCATTTATAAATAATAACATATTTTTTTCCACCAATTATGACTCATTTAAGCATCTACTTCTAAAAAAATCCCATTTGACCTTTAACATAAAGTAATTATTATTCATTAATTAAGTATTCCTAATCCGCGTACCATAAAACTTGAATTATTTATAGTATTTGTAGTTTACTTAAAGGATTCATAAATAAAGACATGAACACTTAATTCTTTGAAAATATTATTTTTAGTAATGTATTAAAATATTTTTTTTTTCAATAAATTGAATATTAATTTTGAATATTTATTTAATGTGATTAGGAAGAATGAT
>JZKD02S1625353.1:379152-390351 GCA_000966675.3 Picea glauca
TATATATATATATTATTTTTCTTTAACTATTTAAAAATTAAAAAAACAAATTGATATTAACAAATTATAAAATAATTAAAATGTATAAGGAATATAAGAAATAATATTATACTCATTATGTCCAAAGGGGTTGGATTCATTGGTGGAAAGCGAGGAGTTTTTCACGGTTGGGCAAGGTTCAATTCTCGTGAGGGCTTTACCTGGAGCCATGGGGACACCTTGAGGTAGTGGTTGAACGTGTGGTTGCACCCAGAGATACTATAATAAATGGTATCGTGACTCGTGCACACATAAGTGGATCAAAGCCCACCCCCATGTCCTTCAACTTTTAGCCCGCACAAGTGTAGACGGATTGGCAAGTGCCGTGTAAATGGAAGGAAATTTGTAAAATGAAGTCTTAGTTGCACCTGGTGATTCCCCCAGTTAAAAAAATAAAAATAAAAAAATATTATACTCATTATAATAATTAAATCTAAATGGGAAGGTTAACTATCATTTCTCTCAACCATCCAAACTACAATTAAAAAATATAATAAACATTACATTATAATATTGAGTTTTAAATTTTTTTTTAATATCATAATAAAATTATTATTTATAACGTAATAGTTATTATTTATAATGTAATAGTTGTGTGAAAGTATTATAAATATTATTTAAAATATTTTTAAAATTCATTTTAATTAAAAGAAAATATAATATAAAAAAATAAAATTTATGCATTTCATTATATTTTAAGATTTTTTTGAAATTTTTAAGATTTTTTAAAGTTTTGAGTTGATTTGAAAACATTTGTAAATTTTAAAGAATTTTAAAATATGAGTTATTAACTTGAAATTTCGAATCAAATGAAATTATCATAAATATTTAATTTATTTATTACAGTCACTTAAAAGAATGTGGTTTTGAATAGGTTTTATCTTAAACATATCATCATTATAAATGAAATTATCATAAATATTTAATTTTTTTATTACAGTGACTTAAAAGAATGTGGTTTTGAATAGGTTTTATCTTAAACATATCATCATTATAAAGTTTTTGGTCAATTTTCATTGATCTAATACCCTTGAATGTTTAAAATGTTTTATAATAGAAACATGTAAACCATGAATATTAATGGTAAAGCTTCTACATAGTGAAAGGTGATTTTTGAGCAAATTTTCATTAGTTCAATGTCCTCGGAATGTTGAAGAAGACCTTTTTTCACAAGAAAAAATGCTCTTATATTATATATATAATATATATAAGTCTTTTTACAAGTATAAAATTTTGACATGACGATTGTTGTTCGCCTTAAAAAAAAGATACATACTACAATAACTATTATTCTTAGGCGAACTAGGGGTATCAACAAAGCACTTCAGCACCACCCATGCATTAACACAAGAAGACCTATCTACAGAAGGTTTCACATGCTACCTGTATAGAACAAAAGTCTAATTCATACAACATTCCTGAGATTTGATAACCATCAAAATACTTTAATCTGCATAGCAGAAAATACAAAAATACATCAATAAAGAAGTAGAACCAAAGATGGACCCACTAGCCCATCCTCCATTTGAAAGTATGTTAGTCTACCTTCCAGAAGTTCAAGAGCTTGTTTGGAAAGCTCATCTGCCTCCCAGTTGAAATCTCTATAAGTATGCATGTAGTCTAAAGATGAGAATTCTGGAATGAGGGTCACGATCCGATCTTTCCAAAAATCCAATCCCATGACCTGGAGGTCACATTTTCGGTTCAACAAGTCTATTATAATCTTTGAGTCACCGACCACCTAAAGATCATATATGTGTAAGAGGATAGCCAAGGATAACAGTGCCCACACTCCCAAAATTTATGCTCTGGTGTTTGTGCCTGGACCACAGTTCAACATCCACCTGTACTTTGTATGGCTATTTACCCTGATAACTCCCCCCACTTTGCTAATATGACCATTTCTTTGTCCAGCCCCATCAAACCAGTCTGCTGGTCTTCCAAATAAAATCATAGGAGGAAATTTGGATTTAATGGGAGGTTGCAATTTCTTCTTTGTTCTCCCTAACCAGCCCATGATCCTATAGATCATTGAGGCTATAAATCCCTGGCCTTCCTAAAAAACTGTTAGTTTCTTTCCAACCAGATATTCTATCAAATAATGGAAGACATCGTGTTCCAAAGAGGGTGCTTGTGACACCGATCCTTAAATAGATTTTGTAGGTTCCAACCATTCCAACCAGAGTTTATCGTAAGATCTAACAGTAACTCTGTCCAAACATGTTGAGAAAAAATGCAATGTATCATCATGTCTTGGGTCGAGTCTGAGTCTTTTTTGCAAAGAGCACAAATTCCTAGACCCTGACACCCTCTTCTTTGCAAATTCTCCCAAGTGAGGATCATGTTCTCCATTAGCAGCGATGTAAAAATTTTGAGCTTATAAGTCAAATCCCACTTCCATAATGAGTTGTGCCACCGTTTGTTACTACGAGTCCATATCTTCGATGTTATAGCATCATAGGCATTTTTTTCTATGATGACACTCGACGCATTTCTCCCTGTCTAAACTAACTCATCCAAATAATCTGATAGAAAAAATCCTTCATGGTCCAGGGATCTGCAAAAATAATGTCATTCTTCTGCCTCTGATCTGACCATGCCCATCTCCAAGGCAGATTTCCATTGTGTCAAGACTACTCCTTGCCTTCTGAAAGTTGTTATTTGATAAAGAAAGTGATATCCCCTCAACCTGAGAGAGTCAATAAGACTGATAGATAAAAATGATCTCTTACCTAGCCCAAGTATCGAGTCTTCTCCAAGGCGAATGGTCAATACAGATCCTGGCTTCCAAGTAGTCCAATGTGCCCCCACATGAAAAGATTTGAGAAGGCACCTCCAAGTATTTGAGACTTTATGTGAGATCATCAGGGGTCTTCTGAACCAAGAAACCACCGAGGAGAAAGGAATATATGTGTCCATTATCACCCTGTTCCAAAGTCCTTCCTTCATTAGACAACACCAAAGAGTGTTGGCAGTAGGTTCTTTACTGAACCAAGTCAAATGTTTAAAACCCAAACCACCATAATATTTTGTCTTTGTAAGGTCCTCCCATTTGCAAAGATGAATATGTTCAAAATCCCTACAGCCCGACCATAGAAACCTGAACATCAATTTTATGATCCTGGAAAGTACAAAAATTGGAATGTTTGCAATCGCCAACCAGAACACTGGTAAAATTTATAGAATCTCCTTGACAAGAACAAATATCCCACCCAACGTCAACCAACGATGACACCAAATCTTGATCCGTCTTTCAATTTTTGTAGAAGCCATCTCTAGTCCTCAACCCGGTAATTTGCAGGCTTGACGTACTAACCAAGGTACCGAAAACCTGCATCCAATTCAACGAACTTGAAGGGAAAAATAGCTTTAAAAACATCCAGTTCATAATCCTCAATACCTAAATAGTGCAAGGACTATTTATGGGGGGGTTTATGACTAGACCCGATGCTCTGCAAAATACGGAAAGAATTGATTATATCTCCTCCCATTATGAAACTAGGGCTTTGGTCATGATCAAGACGTCATCCATAAACAACAAGAGAATGATTTTAAGGAGTCTTGAGGTATTAACCCCTGAGATTTTACCATATTCTTGCATCTGCTTAAGCATTAGACTGAGTCCCTCCATGACCAAAATAAAAAGTGAAACCTTGTCTTAGCTTGCACCCTCTTTTGAAAAAATAGGTAGGCCCTCCATTTACCAGAATCGCAAAAGATGGTGTGTTTACACAACTCATGATCCAGTTAGTTAACTTTATTCCAATGCCAGTCTTTAAAAGGATTGTCTTAAGGAAATCCCAATTAACACAATCATAAGATTTCTTGAGATCCAGTTTTAAAACTAAGGCTTTCATTTTGGGGGGTTTTATGTTGTGTAGACATTCTTGTGCTATTCATACAACATCCAACATCTCCCTTGCCTTTAAGAAACCAAACAACTCCAAATATAAGGACTTATACAGGCACAACTTCAATCTAATCACTATGAGCTTTGTTATAATTTTGTATGCTAGATTGCAAAGGGAAATAGGCTTGAAGTCCCCAAATATTGAAGGCTTATCCCCCTTAGGTATTAGAGCTATAAAGGTCGAGTTTAAATAACTTACCATCGAACCCGATCTCCTTGACTCCTCCATTACTTCCAGAACATCATTCCCTATCAAATCAAAAAACATGATAAAAAATTCCACCGTCCTACCATCCGGTCCAGGACTCTTGTCCTTAGCAAAAATCTTTAGAACTAGTTTAATTTCTTCTACGGAATTGGATTTCTCAAGCTCCTGAACATCTCTCTCAGTGAAGAAACTAGGATAATATTGCATTGCTTTCACCTGATCTACAATGGTGTTTTTCCCAAAATCAGCATAGAAATCTTTGAAGTGTCTCACGACTTCAAACTCAATGTCTTCATGTCCAGTATGATTGATGCCTAAGTCATACTTCATCTTTCAAATTGCATTTTGGTTTTTTCTGTGACTAGCATAATGATGAAAAAAATTGTGTTTCGATCTCCCTGTTGTAGCCAAATGGCCCTACTCTTTTGTCTCCACATTTCTTCTTCATCTAAGAGATACTTTTTCCTTTTATCTTCCATCTCTTTGATGTAGATATCTATATCCATTGATTCCATCCCACTGGATTTGGACTTGTATGAATTCTCTAAGTCATCCTCTATGGATTCCAACTTAAGAAACCTCAACTTCTTTTTTACTTTCTCCCAACCAATCACTTTGTGTTTTAAAGCTTTTAATTTCCCTACCAATATTCTCATCTCTGAAGGTTCTGAGAAAAACTTAGTGGAATTCCACATTGAAGCAACTAAATCACTAAATCCCTTCTCTTCCAACCAGATAGAATTTAGTTTGAAAGGATAAACTATTGATCGTTGTCCGTCATCAAACTGCATCACAACCGGAGCATCATCAGATATGAAAGGATAATAAACCCATGATATGTACCTCCCAACCAATGAGACAATATCTTCTGACATGAAGAATCTATCTAGAATTTTGGCTATGCTCTCTAACCCTCCTCTTCCATTGTGCCAAGTAGGGACATACTCAATAGGAGCAATGTCTACCAGTCCAAAATCATGGAAGATTCCTTTAAAAAACTCATCCAAAGGGTCTAATCTAGCTTTGGAGCCCCACACTTCACTAGCAGACACTGTAAACTTTAGGTCACCTGCAAGGGTCAGGTTTTTAGTAGCTAATAAGCCACTATTGACCATAATATCCCAGAAGGCTTTGTTATCTATGCAGGGGCCATAATAGTTGAAAAAAGAGATCATTTGGTTGCCATCAAGAAGAGTTCATTCAAGGAGAACACCTGCACAAGTTACATAAGGAGAAAGGACAACCCTAGCATGGTTCCAGACCACACATAACCCCTCAAACAGACCCACCGAGTCTATGGCACAACAATACCAACTAGCAAAAATTTTTGAGACTAAGGACCTTGCTTTCGCTTCTTCCACCATGGTTTCTTGCAAAAAACGGATATCCGGAAAAATACAGGA
Source organism: Picea glauca (assembly GCA_000966675.3). Lineage (NCBI taxonomy): Eukaryota > Viridiplantae > Streptophyta > Pinopsida > Pinales > Pinaceae > Picea > Picea glauca. The sequence goes on from JZKD02S1625353.1 coordinate 384,713, forward strand.
CAATAATCTTCAGAGGGAGGTACTTTTAGGATCCCCTCAAACTCCCCTTAGATTTAGATAAAGGAGTTTCATTATTTGGCTCAGGTTAGGGATTTGAGACCTTTAAGATCCCTTTGATCAGAGATGTTACTATGTTGTTTGTTTGATTCCCCTCTATTACCCAAATATTTTATGTGTACACTTATCATCTTTATGGGTGAAACATATAACCTCAGGCCACCCATCCAGTGATCCTTCTTCGAATCTCTTCTTGGGAAAATTGTCTCAGACCCATCAACACTAGAAAGCTTTACTTCCTTCCCACTTAAGACCTTCGAGCGCCCTTCATAAAATTTTAAGGGATTATTAATAACTATATCTCGGTAAGAAGGAAAAAGTCTCCATTAAGGCCTCCAGGGAGTTCTCTCCATAATCGAAATCCATCCCCCCCACCGTCTCACTGACCAACCCATCTTCATCAAGGAGAACCCCAAAGTTTTTGATACCATCCTGAGGAATCTTATTTGAATGGTCAGGGACATCCAGTACCATGCTTCCAACTAGAACATCATTGACACCCTCCCTCTCCAACTCCCTAATGGGGCTCTTAGGACTTGTATTTACAGAAGTATCCACTATGGGAGTGGTCAAGGAAAGATTTAAACACTCAATATTTGAAGCAGATAGAGTGCAGAAAAAGGAGGGGCAAAGAAGTTTTAACTTACCTAAGTCAGAGTCAGTCACAACCAAATTCAATAATTCCTCCTCTGATGAAGTTCCTTCCCCACTCCATGATGGGTCCTCCACCAGAGAATCATTGTAGTCTTCCTTCCTGGGCGTTGACGACTCAGATTCTTCATCCGAGACTAACCCTTGACAGTATTTTCACAGATGTCCAATCCTTCTACAGGAGGTGCAACGAAATGGAAGGCCAAAATACTCGAGTTTTTGTTCGTAAATATTCCCCCTCCACTCAATATTGAGTGCTTCCAATAACCCATTATGGACATCCAATTCCACCAGTATTCTCCCCATTCTCCTATATGTTCCCTTTAGGACAGAGTCTTCAACAAATAGAAACCGCCCTAGTTCATTCCCTATGGTTGTAAGGGCACCCTCATTCTAAAACTGTATTGGCAAGCCCGATAAGAGTGCCCAAATGTGTTTGTACTGGAAATACTTCGAAACAGGATCGAAATCCACTCTCCATATTTTCAACATGAAGCTTCCTCCATTTAAAACCCAGGTTTCCTGTAAATATTTCATAGAGTCTTCTGGTGATCTGAAGATGAAACAATACCACCCCCTAGTGAGTGTGAAACAATACCACCATCTCTGGAGTATACCCTAGAAACAAAAACCAAGTGTTCACCACCCATCCCATGATGCCATGTCATCCCATCGATTTGTAAGTGAACCTTCCAACTAATGCACAAATGGCTAGATTGCACGCATCCTCCAGGCCAATATCCCCTCCTAGAACCATTTTGTGCCTACCCTTCTTCAGTTTCCATGACTTCTTCCCTTTTCGTTCCCACCGACTATCCCTTTGTTCCTTCTAGTGGTTATCAAGTTTTCCCTGTGTATTTTCTCCATTCGACTTCCCTATACCCCTGGTGTCACCTTCTAAGGCTCATATCCCAGCTACAGGTGACGGTTCGCCTCCAGTCTTGTCCTACTGTGAGTTAGAATGAAGGAAGGGTTCTCTTCCATACTTGTGACCATATAATTATGAATTATCACCTGGATGAGCCGTAATCTCTCTCCCCCCCGTCATTGGATCATAGGCCATCTGGACGGTTTCCCTCAGTTCCTGTAACAACCCTAGTAGAATATATACTTAGGGATTATTAAGTAAAAGATTTATTAGGTAATTAATTTTGCCTACCATGTTAATAACTAAACGAAGATTGATCTAATGATATTAATTAAGTAGTTATTAATTAATTAAAGGTTATAATTTTGATTAATTAATTAATTAATTAACTAACTAACTATTACATTTAATAACATGAGTATTAAATTTAAAATATTAATAAGTTATATTGTTTAAATTAAAAGGGTTACGTACACAGAAAGGGATAACATATTAATTACGAGAGGATAAAATAATAAAGGAAAGGATAAGGGGCATTAACTAGGAGTAGGTAAGGAAGTAAATGCATGAGGTGGTGAAGGAAGGATATGGAGGCAGGGGAGGTTTACGAAGGGATCATCATTCGACGGAAGATTTTGGGGGAAGCATTTTTTTTGGAGGTTTCTCTTGGATTTGCAGGAGTTGAGTTCTGTAGTGGGAAGGTTTAGTACAGGGGCACTAGTTTGCTAGAGGTTCTGGGCACGGGGGCCAGGATATCCATATGATATCCTGGAGCTAGGTAGTTGTCCTAGTTGGCAGGGAGGATAGTAGGTTTGGGCAGTGTTTACACAGTGCAGCAACGGTCAACAAGGCAAGCGGAAAAACGGAGGGTTAGCATCAAACCCAGGTATTTAAAATTATGTATTTTTTTTTATTCCGTTATAAAATTTTAATATTCGTTGTTAAATTTACATGCGTATGTGCTAAAATAGAAAGGAATTATTGAATTTTCATAAATCTAGTAGAAGTTACTGTCTTGTTGTAGAATTACTGGATGTTAAATTAATATGGTCACTACAATTGGTATCAGAGCGTCTTAGTTTGAAATCTGGGCCTAAGGGCCAAAACTCCAAGCTCTAACTCCAGCTACGCCTAACCTGCAAACCAAACATAGAAATTTTAAAACAAATATAAAAAAATAAATGCAAAATAGAGACATATTCCAAGTTATTTCATATTTGTATGAATTAGTCCAAAAAAGGTATTAAAAATGTCCATATGTTGAAACATGAGACCATTCATCAAAGCGTTATGAAGATCAGATTTTTACCGACTCAAATTACTTAGAGAAATTTTGCTAACCATGATAAATTTATGAAAGAATTAGTTTGTTAATGAACCAAATGCAAATTAGCAAGTGTCGAAATGCAAGTTTTAAACTTCAAACGCATGTGGTCAACCATTAGCAAGTGGAAAGATAAATCAACTGTGTAAAGAAAGGAAGCAAATCTGGAAATTTCCTGTGCAAATCAACTAGTTAAAGAGCATAAAAAAGTAAGCCACAAGAAACCTATTAGATTTGCTCAAATGTAAAGTGAATCAGCATGTGCAATGGTTAATATCTCAGGTACTTTAAGTGCCTTTGGTTCAGATTTGTTTTAAGAAATTTGGGTTCATTTACAGCACATAAATCAGACAAATCTCAAAGTAATCTAAGCAGTGATTTGCATCATAAAAGGAGGGCGACCAGCCAGATAATCTGTTGAATAATGCAAAGCGAAAAAATGGAAAACTCAATACTTTAAAAGCAAGTATAATTAGTAGCATAGTTTCAACGTAGAAAGCTCAGAATCTAGCGCTAAGACTAACACATGCACACAAGAAGAACAAGAAAAGAAATTGATTTCAGCACACTCAAAATAGAGAAGGCTTCACATGCGCGTCTTCTAGCCTACAGACCACCCACGGCTTGATAAAAAAAATAGGAAGACACAGCAGTAACATTTAGATAGTGAAAGATTTACTTTGGATTATTAGAACCTTTCAATGAGATTCATACAGACAAAAAAAAAAAGGAGCTTGGTTCATGCTTTAGATTTCAGACAAATTCAAGACCCGCAAAGGTGAATTGATAGTACATAGACTGGTTTCTTTATTTTGACATGGGCAAGAACAAGACCCTCAAACATAACACCATGCTTATTAGGAAGCCATGTTCTCAACATGGCATGGGAGATATGCAACCCCTCTATGTGCCCTGAAGAAAAAGAATACCCTACCCATCTGGGAAACAGTTATTGGTGAAATTAGTATGCTTGTCCATAGATTTTTGTATGGAAATAATGTGTTGAGCAAGAATTAAAACCCACAATAACAGCTGAGGCCTGCCCTCTCTTTAGAGCACACGAAAGTAGACTAATGAGATCTTACTGTGCATCTCCCAAACCATTGTGACAATGTGGTCTGTAATAAACTAAAGTCAATGATGGATTTCCAGGTTAGTGAAAGAGATTTACTAGTTCTCCCAAAGTAACATGTTAGTGCTTGCGCTCATGTTCAATTTTTTTTACAACTTGAGTGCATATTATAATTCTATCACAGTTTTACAAAATTTCAAAGAACAAAAAAAAAAATCGAGAGAATATACTCACCCCACAACCAGTATCAAGTGCAATCCTTATGGAGCCATCAGTCAAAGGAATGAGCTTATTGATGCCCTGAATATATTCCTTTTCACCATTCCAAAATGAGGTTCCACCGCCCGGGAACTGAAACCTATCTCCCCGAAACCAAATCCAGTTCTGCTCAGCCTTGGCCACAGTAAGTTGCTTGTGGGGCAATTCAAGATGGTAGTCCCGGCTTGTTGAGTCGATCAAAAAGATAAAAACAATTTCACTGTGTGAGTCAGAAAGAGCGAACCGAGATCCAGGTTCCTGCCATGTGAATGAGACTGCCCTTCGCTCACCTACGTGATCCAGTTCTTCTCTTCCTTCCGGGAAAGAAAAAAAAATCAATGCATCTTATCTCAAGTTGAAGATTCAGAGAGCGAGGGGAAGAAGGTAGATGAACGAATCTCAATTAGGCTTATTCGACTTAGACTTCGCTCTCACTCTACATACTTTTTTGTGACTGAACCAGACTATACGTACACCTTCTTCAAGATCATAGGGAGAAAAAGTCATCGTTTACTCGTAAAGGAAGATCAGACATCTGAGACGCTCATTCTTCTCTGGGCAATGGCGCTCTCTCATGAACTTCTTCTCGTTGGTGAACTTCTTTGAGCGTTCAGGATCCTCACAAGGCGTGTATTCACTGTACTTCATATCGCAGGGCTCAAACATGGGCAAGTATTGGATTTGAGATGAAGAAGCATTGTTGGAGGTTTCCTCTTCTTGGTGGAGGAGACCAAAGTCCAGTGAAATAGGTGTTGAGGTATTAGACAAATGGAAAGACGGTACCTGCCTAAATGCCAACCTTGCAGTGTCTGAATTTACCATTGAATAAGTGTGCCACAAGCCCAAAATGTAAAACAACGAGCAGAATGCCAGAATTCCGAGCACCCACATCGCATTTTTCTCTCTAGATAATCCTTCTGCTGGTTTGTTGGGTAGTCCTGGAACATGAATTTCCCTCGCCATTGGAGATCTGAGAACAGCGAGATCAGATAGAGGAGAGAAAACCCAACTCTCGCCAAAACTCCTCCAAAGATACCAATGATTCTATACTTAGCAGCTCTTCAACGCCACTGCCATGCACAAAGCCATGACCAGACCAGCACCAGCGCACACGAGGCCACGAAGAGGAGTCTCGAAAAGGATGAGCATGGTGAGGGAGGGGCACGTGGGCCTCCTACGAGGACCCGCCGCCCACGTTAAATTTGTTTTTTTTTATTATTCTTATTTAGTTTTATTTTTTTTATTTTTTGTTTTTTTTTTTTATTTTGGTTAAATTATTAAGGTTTCAATTTAAATTCAATGTAAATTTTTTTTAAAAATGTTTGATTTTAAAATTATATTTAAAATGTTAATACAATTACAAAAATTTAAATTATTTAAATTTAATAATATATGATAAGCTTAATATA
>JZKD02S1625353.1:401692-413978 GCA_000966675.3 Picea glauca
CCCTTCCAGGAAAGGCTGGTAAACGAGAGAAGGTTGTAGCCTTCTGCAGGTAGAAGCATGCATACTAGTATGAGTCTGCACTAGTACATTGTTGTAGAATGTTTTCTTAATAATATTCATTGGAGACAGAGACAAAAACAGCGGTGGTTTTCTCCCGATCTGGGTTTCCACCATAAATCCTGGTGTTCATGTGTGCTGTTCATCTGTGTTAGTTTATTTTGTTGAATTATTGTTTAAAAGACATCTGATGAATGAAGAAATCCATAATAAGATCTCTGGATGCACTACTGTTTTCATAAGAATATACAACAACTGATCTCAATAAAGTAGACTAAGATTTTTCAGTGAAAGAAAAGTTAAAAATTGATTGATAGCTCAAAATACTGATTCACCCCTCCCTCTCAGTATTTTTCCAACAAAGAAATCAAAAATCCAAAAACACATAGCGAAATTTTAAAATATGAAGATGAAACAGGAAGAAAACATTATAAGTTACCTTCAAAGAGTGGATTGAATTGTTAATTTAATCAAAGCAGTAGGAGAAAACTTAAAAGAGAAAAATATTTTCCAAAAGGTATTGAGATTATTTCCAATGAGATATGATGAAAAGGTATCGATTGTGGAATATCGAGAAAACATTGACAAACTTACAATGGATGAGCTTCATCGGATTCTCATAGCCTATGAAATGGAAATCGATCAAGATAATCCATTAAAAAGGGAAATAACTTTCATATCATCAAACACAACAAATAACCATGAGAATATGCCAAATGAAAAACATTCATATATATCAGATGAAGAAGATGCCAATTTTATAAGGAAGATCTAGAAAGAGTCTCGGAAATATAAAGGGAAGTTACCCTTCAAATGCTTTAATAGTGGAAAAGTTGGACATTTTTCCTCCAAATGACCCTATCCCAAGAAAGAGAATAGTGATGATGAAGATACATAAAACCATAAAGAAGTTAAGAAGGGACAAAATGGAAGAAAGAAGAATTTTTATAAGAAAAAGAAAAACTTTTACTCCAAAGAAGTCAACAGTTCTTGAGACATGAGTGAAGATGATGAGACATAGCTTGTATTTATGGGAATAGAAACTCAAAATAATGGTGTTGATGACAATCAAGAAAACTCTGAATNTCCTAGAGCCGTTATCTCCATTTGATCACCCTTCATAAACAAATCGTGACATAAAACTGATGGGCGTTGGGCTCTTCTCCTGCAAGCAATCCAGGAGTGACTTCTAACGCTAACAGCTCCTTTGTAGCTAAGGAAGGGGGAGTTGTCCGTTCCTTAGGACTCTCAGCATCCACAGACACTGGATCACAAGTCACTGGGTCTCCCTCCCATATCCCTTTAGTTGAAGAAGTAGATGATAATAGCCATCGAGAATTGTCAAGGGCATCCCTCTCCCAAAGCGTTAAAGTAGAAAACAAAGTAGGAAATATTTTTTTTAACTTACCCGAGAGAGTAGGCATATTCTCCGGTTGGATAACAGACTCTGTACCATAATGTATCTCCTCATTTCCATAAGATTCCACCTCTGTCACATAATCAGGAGGATCTTTTTGAAGACATGTATCCTCTGATGATTCATCCGCCCTCTTTCCAGTACAGTCATGCCTCAAGTGTCCAGTGCAGCGAAATGGTACACCAAGGTAATCTAACCTTTGTGCAAGATGGAGGCCTCTCCATTCAATGTCTAAAACCTCAGGGAGTCCTCCATAAAGATCCATCTTGACTAAAACCCTGCCAACTTTTCTGCGAGAATTCTCCAAATTCTGAGTGTCAAGCATAATGATCTTTCCTAAAGCCTCTCCAATTGCGCGAAGAGCCCCTTCATTCCAAATGTGCATAGGTAAACTCGACAGCAAAACCTAGAGGTGACAGAACTAAAAGTGTTCAGTTATCGGATTAAAGGCCACCTGCCACCTTTTCAGCATGAGGCTGCTCCCACCAAGTACCCAGAACTTACTCAACAATAAGGATGCATCTTCAAGCGTTCTGCAAATGAAGCCCAACCACTCCTTTGTCAAATACAGGATCTCAAGCAAATAGTCGAGCAGAGGTAACCAGTGAGACTCAAACCAAGTCTGTACAAGTTCCTTTTGTAGGGAATAGGAAAATCTTCCTGCCAATCCACATAGCGCCAATCTACAGGTTTCCTCTAGCCCAACATCCGCCCCCAACACCATTTTTCATGCCTTCATGTTGGCCTTCCAGACTTTCCTCCTAACACCAGTCGAGTTTGGTGAATAGTGTGCAGGTCGCAAGTTCTCCAACGAGACTCCACCCTTAACCGCAGACTATCTACCTTGAAAACTTTGTAACGCTTCTATCGACACAAACTTGCTCAGAGATGCAGAGGTAAAGTTTACAGGTAAAGTGGAAGAAACCTCGGGTTCTGTAGTAGTTAAACCCGGTTCAGAAAACAGAGTCATTACATGTGTATCATGATTCATAACCTGAACAGGTGATGGGTGAAATAAAGAACCCACTGCACCCCCCAATGAGTCCACCTTATCAAAGAGACCCACCTGACTCCAAGTGGCCTCGTCCTTTGCGCTCATCAAAGCCATGACGTTTTTATCTATGCCAGCAATAACTTGGCTACACATAAGTACTCCACCTGTAAAACACTAAAAAATTGGAGTAATACTCGATTCAGTTTCCTAGAAAAGTAATTTAAATCCTTCCGTCTGTAGCTGGAGCCACTAAACCTAGTCTAAAAGGAGTAAACTCTAACAACCACCGCTAAAATAGAACTAAAAAAACGGCCTAGCCCCACTCTAGCTTCTACAATAGCACTAAAGTATCACAAACTAAAGAGCGTAACCACCAAAGCTGATTAATAACACCAAAGGTCAAAAAACGAGCAGGTTCCCCAGGATCCGCGGGCACACCAAAGAATGAGCTAGACGCAGAAAAACCCCTGACTAGAAGAAAAACCTCTAGTAATGACAAAAGTGCTACCAAGGGCCATTAACCCAACTTAATACTACTCCCCACTAGATGAAGAACCACCAATGATGGTTGGTTCATGCCATCCCGATCCTTCTCAATCGCAGAATTCAAAAAATCTTTTTCTGCCTGGTATGCATTCTCAGTGGCAAGATCGCATAATTCCCAATCAATATTACACCTTGTAAAGACCAAAACACACAAACAACATTAATGTTGGAGAAGGAGAATCTCATTATGACTACGTACAATTTGGGTCCTTGGTCTAATGTTTTTAGTTGACATGTTGTTGCTTTATTGAAGCGAGCCGTAAATTAAGACTTTTAAAGGTGAAGCGTTTCCGGAAGTGGAAAATGATGATCGTTTATAAAAACAAGTTATCATCAAAAGTTGGTCAAAGGTAGACATGATATGTATTACAAGTTAGTAATTGTAAATTCTATTTATAATCACCTTCTTTTTACTTTAAAAAAGGCTCTAGCTTTTTAGGTAACCTTGTACTATTTTATTTTTGACCTAACGATTTAGGCTTTTTACAGCAAAGGTGTCACAAGTAAGGCAACGAATTAAATATTTTATACATTTGCTATGTAAAAGCTTTTGCAATGAATAAACCTACGGCAAGTCTATTTCCTACTTTCATCACTTCTGAAGTTTCAACCGAGCTCTATAAACATGTAACTCTCACAGAACTCAAAGATATTCTGGTCCACTTTAAAAAAGAACGAAGCCCGGGGCCGGATGGCTGGACCTCCGAATTTTTCATCCACTTCTTCGATTTGGTCGATGTGGATCTCCTTCAAATGGTGGAGGACTCTCGTCTTAAAGGTAAGATCTCAGGGAGTCTTAATGCTACTTTTCTGGTCCTGATTCCAAAAGATAAGCTTCCGCTCTCTTTCAACGACTACCATCCTATTTCACTCTGCAACCTAGTTTATAAGCTAATCTCAAAGGTGATCTCCAACCGGATTAAGCCTTTTCTTGGCAGGAGCCTATCTGTAGAACAACTTGGATTCTTAAAGGGCAGAAGAATCCAGGATGCTATTGGTGCTGCCCACGAATGCATCCACAGTATCAAACAACAGAATATTAAAGCGTTGATTTTGAAGCTGGATCTCAAAAAAGCCTTTGACAGTATTGATTGGGATTTCTTAAGGCTCGTGCTATATGTTGTGGGTTTTGGAGAAAAACTTTCAAATTGGATTCTAGCTTGTGTTACAAGCGCCAATTTCGTTGTTATTATCAATGGTGAGGCCACAAACTTCTTCAATTGTGAGAGGGGCCTCCGACAGGGATGCCCTCTCTCCCCCTATCTCTTCATTTTGATCATGGAAGGTCTTAGTCTCCTTCTCACCAAGAGTTTCAATGAACAAAAGATCACAGGCATTAAAGTTTCAAAGTTCATCAAGATAGTCCACCTTATGTTCGTTGATGATGTTCTTCTATTGTCCAAAGCTGATCTAGCGGAGTGGACAGTTATCCAGGAGGTGTTACATCGTTTCTGCTCTGACACAGGACTGTCCATCAATATTTCAAAATCTTCTGTCTACTACTGGGGACTTTCAGAGCCTGATCTACTTGGCTTCAAAGCCTCCTTGCCTTACTCGTTTATTGATCTGGAAGAGGGCTTCAAGTATCTTGGGTTCCAGCTCAAGTTGGGAGCGTACACCCCTGCTGATTGGCATTGGCTTGTTATTCTTTTCGAGCGGAAAATTGATTTCTGGTGTAACAAGTGGCTTTCCATTGGAGGTCGACTAATACTGGTTAAGTCGGTCCTGGAAAGCCTAGCGGTGTTCTGGATGTCTTTGGGAAAAATTCCCCAAAAAACCCTCAACACACTTCGGATACTTGCATCAAATTTTCTATGGAATGGCCATGGGAAAAAACACAGATTTCATCTATGCAGCTGGGCGACATTGACTACTTCAAAAAGGGATGGAGGCTGGGGGCTTAGAGATTTACCCCTTTTTAATACTGCCCTCCTAGCAAGCTCCCTTTGGCGGGCAGTAAATCATAATAGTATTTGGCACCGGATCTTAGCTGGCAAATATTTGGGCTCACAAAGACTTTGTGACTGGCTGCGCAATCCTTCTTTAAAGAAAAATTGGGCCTCCACTTTCTGGAAGGGAATGATCGCCTCTTCTCCCGTCATTCTTCACTGGCTCCGTTGGAATCCAGGCACCGGAACTGATATTAGTTTGGGTCGTGATCAGATTGTGGGTTTAGATGAGGAATCGCTTCTCAATACAGACTTACGCTTGAAGCTTGGCTCTTTTAATTTTATCAACCTCGCACARRTTAGAACATCGACTGAAAATCCCTCCTGGCCGGACAATTGGTTGARGWGCARCRATTTAAACCTAGACGGTCGGTGGGCTTCAGAWTGGAATCGATTTTCCTCAGCYCTWAAGAGCGCTGGCATTTCACTCACTGAAGATCCTGATTCTCTCATTTGGACTGGTGGGGATGCCTCTGGTCTCCTCACAGTAAAGAATCTCTATGAGGCCCTCTTCTCCCATTTTCATCCCGAGTCTTTATCCTCTTGGTTCCAACAGATCTGGTGCTGGAAGGTTCCCTTGAAATTCAAATTGTTTGCCTGGCTTGCCGGAAAAGATAAAGTACTCACTTGGGATTCGCTTCGAAGGAGAGGATGGGAGGGGCCCGGGATCTGTCCCCTCTGCCGTCACGCCCAGGAAGACATTCATCATTTATTAATACACTGTGATTTCTCGAGGGAGGTTTGGCTCTTTTTGCTATCTCACCTTAAACTTCACACGTCCTGGAGCGGGAGAACAGTCTATGATTGCTTCATCAAGTGGCTTTCAAATCGATTCCTTCCAAACAACCTGGCTGCCCTTGTCTACTGGAACGTTTGGATCGAAATAAATTATGCTATGTTCGAAGACCGGGTGTCATCCTCAAAAGCAGTGATCTTCAGAGTACTCGCCTTGTTCAGCTGGCAGCCTTCCACAGTCAAGCCTGTCCTTATTAAAGACATTGACCTGAGATTGTCGGAGGGATACACCCTTGCTTGTTTTGACGGTGTTGCCCTGTCTACAGGACTTTGCTGCGGGGCTGGGGGTTTCTTCAAGTCTCATCAGTCGAGAATTACCAAATGGTTTCTCAACTGTGGTTCGGGTTCAAATACCAAAGCAGAGCTTATGGGGCTTTGGGCTTCCCTCTCATTAGCCTCCTCTTGGTCCATCTCTCATCTTCTGATCCGTGGAGATTCAAGCGTCATCATTGACTGGATCAATCATAAAACAGAGCTTCACTCTGTCCAGATTGAGGGCTGGAAAAAAAAGACGCTGGACCTTGCAGAAAGATTCACAAGATTAAACTGTCAGCACTTCCCAAGATCATTTAATCACGAAGCTGACGCTCTTTCAAAGAGAGCTCTTTCCGAGATGGCAGGTAAACTATCGATCTACCACTGTGAAAATGGGATCGAGAGTCCTATTACCGTCCTTGAAATTTTCTGAACATGTCTGCGGCCATCTTCTTCTGAATTAGACAGTCATTCCTTGAATCCAACAGGTCGTTGGGTGTCTTGTCCGCTTTTTACTACACTCATTTTGCTTGAGGGTTGGGCGTATGGAGGATTCGGGGACGTTTGTATTGATTAACTCTCTGTTGGATCACCGATTACAGTATAATTCCCACTGCTGAATCGATACAGTTTTGTAAAAGGATTTTATATTATATATAAAATTGAGTTAATTTTTTTCATGGAAAAAAAAAATGAATAAAAAATATTTTGCGTATTAGTTTTGTATCAAAGGTTGAAACATTATAATATATATTTTGAAAGTATTTTGTATTATTTTATTATTAATGTTATTTCATTTGATTATTTTAGTATTGAAATTAATGTATTGTAATGATGATGATTAACGTTTATTAATATTGAATTGGTTTATCAAGAATGTAATTATTTTTGTATTCGAAAAACATTAAGAGAAGCTTTTCAAAATCATCATAGTTTTGTTGATTTAAAAGGTCATGAAGATTGGTAGTGTGACAAATCTTTTGAATTGAAATTTAATTTGGGTATATGTCAGATATTCTAAGAGAAAGTGTTTTTCATCTTCAACCCTCTTAGTGCCACAAAGGTGACAAATTCTTTCATCCCATGACATTTTGAGAATTGACCAACACTCACTTTCACTATTGAGATCATGAGCATTTGTTCTTATTTTAACAATGTTTATTTTCAAATTTCTTCTTTACACTTGTCGAAATAGAGAGATGATTATTATCTTCTAGAATATGGTTGATTATCTCCTTATAATATCTTAATCTTATTTTTCCCTTTAACTCTTTATTGCACCACATTTTCTCCTTAAATTTTGATGTAATAATATTTTTAATATTATAATTATTTTACAATATCATCACTTCCTTTATTCCTCAATGGTTTAGTCAAGACTGGGCATCCTTACGCCATCCTTGCTTGAGCAGAAGGTGGTTTTTGCTCAAGTTTGAAGCAATGTTAGGAAGCCTTTTGTCTTCCATGTTATTTAGCTTGTTCTCGTACATTAAGTATTTGGTCATAATCGTACTCTCAATAAAAAAAAGACTTGCTTATTTTATATTATAATATTGTTAAAATGAATGTAACTATTTAATTAGTCTTAAATATATTTTGTACCTACCACATGCTATATAAATACTAAAATTAATGAAATATATTGTAATTGAAATAAAAAAAAAATATTATAAAAATCCATAATTAAAACTCAATTACTATATCCTATATAAAACATCTTATAACATCTATATATTTTATATCTACTACACACTATATAAATATTAAAATTAATGAAATATATTGTAATTGAAATCAATGCATTGAAATAAATTTGTTTTTATATAAAAAATCTATGATTAAAACTCCATTACTCTATCATATCTATAACATATTGTAAACGAAAGATATTTTTTTTTACAAGAGATATTTTTATTTTTTTTAAATGGATAGTTTGTATTTAAAAAGAGCTTGTTGAATTGTTGGGAAATTGTTAAAAAAAATTCAGCAAGATCAAAACAAAGTTCTTAATAAACCTATCTACCCTCCTTCTACAAAAGGTTAAAAAAGGGATCATCCTGGATGGCACAAAGTCATCCTGGAGTATCTACTTGTATACATCCTTACATAGAGCCCTTGTATTAATTGTACTCTGAAAAACATAAGAAAACCATGGTAATTACAACTTCAAATCTAAATTTACTCTGACCCATTGAGCTAAGTTTTGTGTACTTTCTTTCTTTTAGAATCCCATTGAGCACTCTTTTTTTTAATGTGTTTTTTTATAAACCTATTAAATTAATTTAGTTACTTATTAAAATTGATTAATTAATATATTTCAAACGACTCATTGATCTCTTTTTAAATACACAAATAAGTTTAAGGGTGAAATTAAATATGAATCTTTAGAAGAAGTGGAGTCTCATTTTTTTTATGAATTTAATTTATAGATGTTGTTTCTCATTATTAAATGAATTAAAGAAAATTGTTATCCTTTTCATTTGAGTTCTCACATTACAACAATCATATTCATCTATCATATAAAAATTTTAAAATATCATTAAAGTTTAAGATATTAAAGCTTTAATAATTGTATTGTGTGTATATGATTCACCCACATGTGTGTGATGTAATTGTGGTTAATACCACACTCTACTAAGGTTTTGAACTTCTTTGTTCCTGCCACAGGTTTGAGCTCTCACGAATGTCGCTGCAAGGGGCGTAAGGCCCCCTCCCCCGTCATCTCCACATAACACATGATCAAATCATGGTCCTTTAGGATGTGATATTTCAAGTCTAGCCTCTACAAGAAATGGAAATATCAGATCCACCGATCCCCTGCCTAAGGAACCCATGATCGATTCACAACTACCACCCGATGATACCTCGAAGTGGAAACCAAGTTAATGCATCCAAAAGGTTGCATAAATGCCAAAATATGAGATTTGTTCGAACCGACTCAGTGGATATGTGCAATACATGAAGGATCACACAATAATCAGTAATTTTGGGGGTATTTGGCCAATTGAGAGAGATCTGATAGCTTGGATCATCTCTCATTAGAAACCCACCTATCATTTTTAACTTAAACTTGGCTCAAAATGATTCTTTACTTTTATTTTTTATAACCTTGTGAAAGAGAGTGAATCTTTGAGAACGAACCCTATTTTTTCCATTCTACAGGTTTGCACCTCTAGTATTGGAAGTATAATTTCAATCCTCATAAGGAGGACTTCTCCTTTTCTCTTGTATGGGCATGCTTTTACTCTCCCCCTCGAGAGTATTGGGAGGAAGATATTCTAGTAGGTATATGAAATACCCTAGGCACCTATGTGAAATCCTCTGAAGAAACCAAGCAAGGTCATTACACTGCTTACGCATGTATATGCATATATATGAATGTAGCCATTCCCATTCTTGACTTGATTTATCTAACTTTCTAAGATGTTGAATGGATCCAAACCCTAGATTACGAATTTATCCTTTTCATTGACACTGCTGCCATGAACATGAACACCTTTACCAAGATTTCCCCTTGTTGAATCCACCAAAACCATCCAAATCCAATCCAAAAATGGACGAGGAAGGATTTACCAATATATTTTCTCGTCGATGTTCCAATCGAAAATATGTCCCTCAAGGCTCCTCGGGACCCTCCAAAAACCCTGATCTAAAAAATAGCTTTGATGCTCTCTGCAACCTTCCCCAAGACTCCACCACTATCATTGAGGAGATCTTTGCTCCCAACAACCCCACAAGTCAGAAATTGTTGTATCCTCCAACTCACCCTAAACTTACCCTAAAATCCCAAAACCTCAGCCTCCCCATTTGATCTAGAGTTGGATGACATGGAGTTGGACAATGTTGACCTACAAAGCATTGTCTATGTTGTCCATAAACATGATATGTAGTCCATTCCACCATAGCATATTCAACAGGTATGCACAACCCTTCACAAAATAAAATAAAAATAAGTCCTTGGGCCTTCTGGAGCCACCGTGTTCCAAACCCAAATCTTGGCATTCAAAATAGCAAAAAAAAAACAAGGAAGAAAAAATAAGAAGGTAGAAATCCAACCTTCAACTCTCGCAAGAAATAGAAAACATCTTGGTTAATTCAAGACAAAATGCTCTCATAACGGATACTTTCCAACCCTATCTTAGTTTCCAATGAAAGTTGTATCATGGAATATTCAAGGACTGAATGGTAAGAGTAAGAATAGACTCTTACGAAACAAGTTGCAATCATAGTTACCAGATATAGTTCTTCTTCATGAAAAAAAATGTTGAGGAATCGTTCTTGGACAAATTCTCTCCAAAATATGGAATACAGATTGATCTATGGCTATTTATTCTACTAGTTCAGCAGGAAGCCTGATGTTCTTATGGAATCCAGACAAGATTCCTGTTTGGAATTTTTTCTCCACTAAATAAATTATTTCATCTCAGTTTCAATCTATGGGTGAGGAAACAATAGGGTACATTACCAAAGTTTATGGACCACAACAACTCGGGGATAAATTTAATATGCAACACATTTATGATCTAATCCATCCTCATTTATGGCTAATGGGTGGAAACTTTAATATTATAACTTTATTGGAGTAGAAAAAAGGGGGCCTAAGACTGATCCAGATTATTTTCGGCACGAAATGAGATCGGAGATATAATAAAGAAATGCACAGAGATATCACAAATATTCAATAATATAACATAAATGTATCAGAGATGCAACCATAAACACATATATATAGTAATAAACGATTTCTATTAATGAAAGAAATGTACAGAGACTGTAAAAATACAGAGTGAAAGACTCGCTAGAATTGTGGCAGCTTATCTCTGAGAAGAGATGTGATGGCTACTCGCATTGGCAAGAAGATGATTACAATGAGGATCTAAAGGAATTTTTACAATAAATAGGAATGTCAAAAACCCTAGACATCCAAAAACCTAACCCTAGGAGATGAAGCGCCAAAAGTCATGTGAGCCCCGTTTGGGTAAGTTAGTACATCAACTTCCCAGGGTCGTAACTTTTGCATATGATCTCTGTTTTAGGCGTATGATAGCTCGTTGGAAAGGTATCGTCAAGGAGATTAATTTTGGGTGATTAATAATGCTTTCGGATATCATTGAGAACCTTGATCTCGAAAAACCTTCATTTTGGCCCTCAAAATGGCCCCGAAAGTTAAAAACTGCTAAAAATAGTAAATTGCCAAATTTGTCAGAAAAATGTTTTGAGCTAGTCGAAAAAGGTGGGTGGCCACCCATATCCACCTGGATCAATCCTCCCTCCTTAGGAAGCAATGGTCTCCATTGCGTTGATTTCCCGGGGGGAGAGGGAAAAGTGTTTGTTCAATCTGCATCTTGGTGAGCTACTTGCCTTGTTGGAGACGTCACGTTGCTCAGTTTGTGGAAGTCTGTCACGAACCTGTTGAGGTTGAGGTTGTTCAACAAGTCGGGCTACATGAGAGGGCGATGTGCAGAAGGAATATTTTCACTTTGTTGCAACCTTGTCGACTTGTTTCTGTTGGATAGAAGGTGCTTGGGGCGAAGCTGTAGTGGTTGCAGTATCCTTTTGTTGCCCTTTTGAACAGATTGTGAATAAGCTGAATTTTGCAGTATGAGATACTACCTTGCGACACTTTTTAGGTGGAACAGTAGTCAGAACTACCTCTGGTATTCTGTAGAGATAACCCCCCAGATAAAACAATGACATTGCGGGGTCGAGACTCATAAATAGCATGGTGCTTCCACATATATGGTTGGCCCAAGAGAACATCACAGACATCTAGTGGGGAAACATCAAATAATACCTCATCCTTGAAGGGTTGGATGTCATATGACAATCGACATTGCTGGTTGACATGAAGATCTCGACCTTGGCGAAGCCACCCAATGTTGTATGGCTGTGGGTGTGGTGTTGTCGACAGCCCCAACTGTTTTACGGCCTCTGCTGAGATGAGGTTCTTCTTGCTTCCATTATCAACAATAAAATGTAGCGAGGTCCCCTTCACCCACACCTGTGAATGAAAAAGGCGCTCCCCCTCTTAAGGATTTGTTAGTTCTTCTGGTTGAATTGTTGCGGTTGCAACAATAGCAGTGGGGTCTGCGTCAATGATCTGTCCTTTACCAATATTTTCATAATCAGATTCTGAATCAGGGTTCGTCTCTTCGTCTTTGATCTCGGCCACCAATGAATGTTTTGAGCGACATTCATCGGTGTTGTTCCAGGGGCTTTTGTGGAAATCGCACCATTTTTCGATGTCATTCTTTGTCTTCCCATGACCCTTCT
>JZKD02S1625353.1:419603-437556 GCA_000966675.3 Picea glauca
AGGTATAAATTTCCTTTACCTCAGATGGATGGTTTGATGGATTGTTTAAGTGGTGCAAATTATTTCTCAAAAATAGACTTAAAAAGTGGATATCATCAAATTAGGATGAGAGAGGGAGATGAGTGGAAGACAACCTTTAAAACCAATGATGTTTTGTATGAATGGCTTGACAAATGCACCTAGTACATTCATGAGATTCATGAATGAGGTCCTCAAAGAATTTATTGGAAAATTTGTAATTGTATATCTAGATGATTTTCTTGTCTACAGTAGAACAAAGGAAGAACATTTAAGGTTTATGAAGATGGTACTGAGAAAGCTGCAGCAGGATAAGCTTTTGATAAATTTGAAGAAATGTTCCATCGTGAAGACATAGTTAGTCTATTTTGGCTTTGTCATCTCTCAAGATGGGTTGAATATGGATCCAGAGAAGGTGAAATCTATCAAGGAGTGGTCTTCTCCAAGAAATATTTATGAGGTAAGAATTTTTCATGGATTAGCAAGTTTCTACAAAAAAATTCATCATATTTTAGTAGAATATGTGCTCACATAGTTGAGACCATTAGGAAGGAGCATTAACCATTTAAGTGGACAACATAAGCTGAAAAAGGGTTCAAGTTGTTGAAATAAAATATCATTAAACAACTTGTCTTAGTTCTTCCGGATTTTCATAAACTTTTTCAAGTCAAATGTGATGCAAGTGGAATGGCTATTGGTGTTGTTCTAAGTCAAGATGATAATCCCATTTCTTATTTCAGTGAGAATTTAAATGATGTTAAGCATAAATACTCAACCTATGACAAAGAGTTCTATGCAGTGATCCAAGCTTTGAAGAAATGGAGGCATTATTCGGTGCCTAAAGAATTTATTTTTTATATTGACAATCATGATTTGCAAATTACAACTAAGTACAAAGGAGACTCAGATTTCAAGGAAGCTTATGAAGCATGCGAGAATATGGTGATCAAAGATAGAAGTCCTTGGTTGGAGTATATGATCTAGAAAGGATTGTTGTTTAAAGGGAGTCAATTGTGCATTCCAAAATTCTCAATGAGGGGTAACCTATTGAAGGAGAAGCACAGTGGGGGATTGGCTAGTCACTTTAGACAAGATAAAACTTATGCTCAGTTAAGTTATTCTTATTATTGGCCAGGTGTGAGATCTAATGTTAAGAAATTGGTGGAAAGATGCAAAATATGTCAGTATGCCAAAGGGAAGCAACAAAACACGGGTTTATTTCAACCATTGCCAATACCAAGTAGGCCATGGGATGCCATAAGCATGGATTTTGTTTTGGGTCTACTAAAGACTCAAAGGGGGAATGATTCGATATTTTTAATTGTTGATAGATTCTCAAATTTGAAACATTTTGTACCTTGTTATAAGACCAATGATCTAACCCATATTTGTAATTTGTTTTCCATAGAAATTGTTAGATTGCATGGATTTCCCAAAAATATAGTTTCAGATAGAGACACTAAATTTGTTGAACATTTATGGAGAACCTTATGGAATAAAATTGGAACAAACCTCATATTTAGCTCAGCCTATCACCCACAAACTGATGGAGAAACAAAAGTGGTGAATAGGAGCTTGGGAAACTTACTAAGGAGTTTGGTAAGTGGGCACAGAAGCCAGTGAGATCAAATTCTTGCACAAGTTGAGTTTTCTTATAATGACTCACCTAACATAAGCAGAAAGAAAATTCAATTTCAAATGGTGTATGGTATGCACCCAAGAGGTATTTCTGAGCTTAGAGATTTGGGAAAAGATGAAATGAGGAGTGTCGATGCAGAGGATTTTTCTACAACAATGAAAATGTTGCATGAATGGGTCAAGGGACAACTACAATACAACAATCAGAGGTACAAGTATAGAGCAGGCTTGAAGAGAAGAGAAGTTATTTTTGAAGTTGGAGATAAGGCTTTAGCATATTTGAGGAAAGAGAGATTCCCAACAAATGAGTATAATAAATTGAAATTGAAAAAGATAGGACCCTGTAT
Source organism: Picea glauca (assembly GCA_000966675.3). NCBI lineage: Eukaryota > Viridiplantae > Streptophyta > Pinopsida > Pinales > Pinaceae > Picea > Picea glauca. The sequence goes on from JZKD02S1625353.1 coordinate 421,607, forward strand.
TCAGCTAATGCCTATGAAATTGAGTTACCACTTGATATTGGAAATTAACTAATATTTAATGTTGTAGATCTATATCGTTACAAACAACCTGAAGCACAGGATGAGGATGATCAAGGGAAGGTTGAACCGGTTCAATGGATGAAGCAGTTACCTACATCAAAAACAATTGCAGATGGAAAAGATTCTTGATCAAAATATTGTCAAGAAAACCATAAAGTAAGACTATTATGAGTACTTGGTGAAAGGGAAAGATCTTCCAATAGAAGATTCAATTTGGATGAATTCTACAAAGATCCAGAAGCATGGCAATACGGTTCAAGACCTCATGGGCAGGAGTCCATGAACATTTTTTTCTTTGGGAGTCTGATGTAGGGTATCAACTAGTCTATTTGAGATTGACCCTAGTGGTCATAAACTTTAATAAGGAAGTTGGTTTCCTAATGTTTTTATTTTGTTTCTATTTGTAATAAATTGTACGAGATACCTCTAGAATTTATCCTCGTTTGATTAGTTTTAATAGGAGTCGAGTCTGTTTCTAGGATTTAGGAACAAAATTGGCAGATTTAAAGTTTGTTGAGATAGCTCAAGATAAGTATGTTTTGAGAGCTACCCGAGAGATCTAAGAATATATTGAGTTTTTCTATAATGGAGAGTAGAGTGTGGTGAGATTGAGAGTGTGCATTGTACTGAGGTCTGAGAGACCCAAAGACGAACATAGCCAAAATCATTGTGTTATTCTATTCTTTTTAATAAAATCAGAAAGCTCATATTTGTGTGCTATTGCATTTTGTTTTGCTTGAGAAATTGAATTATGCCTATGATATGTTTGGGACTAGTGATATAGCTTTAATTTGCATCATTAGATTGTGTATCGACATGTACAATGACTAGAAAAGGTCCCTACAAATTTTCGTGTAATTTTGTGTGTATCGGAAGACGATCAAGATCAAATCCAGGACGAAGCCTTGTCAGATCAACGACCCATAGTTTCTCATCAGGATCGCGAAAGACCTACCTACCGAGCCCCCGACACATTATCAAAGTAACGTAAGTGGAAAGTCCTCAGTGTCTCGGCACTCAATTTCCTGATGCTTTGGTATCGCGGTTCCATCATTAGATTCCAACCCTTCAGACTACTGATGTGGGACAATCGTTGAATAATTTTCAAAGGGTTTCCCATAACCAAATACCTCGACCTTCCGATCTACCGACCTATCAACTCGACGGTTATTAAGTCAAGCGCCAAGTATATTCAAATTCTGATATCCTGACATCCTGATTATTTTGGGATCATAGTTCCACATAAACGATTCCATATTAGTTTATGTAATACTAGCTCTTTGGGCTAGTAGTGTAGTTGCAGACTACAAGTTGTTATGGTACCCCAACACTCTGATACCTGTTGGTCCGTTTTATTCGTCGTTGAAATGGAGGAGAAATCATGATCGTTGATCATTTGGTAAGATCAATGATCCATATTTAAAGTCACAAATGGGAAAAAGTAGTATAATCGTCGATCCGACCGTTGATGTAAAGGAAATATCAATGAATGTTATAAATTGTGCATGGTAAACTTAATCGAAGGTTTAAAGGGAGGCACCTTCCTGTAATTTTGTATCATGGCCCAATTCAGAGGATGCATGTTGACATATGTGGGTTGCGGTCGCCCCTTGCCTCAGTTTTCTAACCAAGTGCTATCCCCCTGCAAAGAATCCCACAATCATAGCTCCTGATTACATGACCATAGAGGATTGGATGTCGAAGAATGAAGGAGTCGACGACGTAGTGCCTTAGCATAAGGTCATAGTGTTGGTTGCGAGGAAGAGAAAGGAACTTAAGATAAGTACCATGTTCACTGGTGCACAATAGAGTGTCCAGGACTCTGTCACGGAAGGATTTTTGGGCTCAATCAAAGAATCAAGAGTAGCTAGAGTTCGAGAAGTTGTCAACAAAGTTATTGAAGAAATTTGTATTGTGGGATTGGACCTGGTAGGTCCTCATCACATCATGTCCTTTATCGGACACTGAAGATATACATTTGGACAATAAGATAATTTTACAAGTCCTACTATTGAAAGCAAATTCGATGGAAAAATCTTTGAGAAAAGCAAGGTGGAGTTTGCAAGATATTGTAGAGTTTTTGGACGTCAATTATCCCACTAAAAATCCCACCAAGAAAATATCTCCAGAAGTGGATGAAAGGATTGGAAAGTCACATAAAATATTGATCGAGCATGATTAATTCCTTCTTACTATATTTATTCAACTTCTCGAAGAATATGTTTGGTTATAAATTATTCAATTTCAGGGATTTCTTGAAATACATGACCAAAGTTCATTGAAGTGAATGCATATCATATTCTACTTGGTAAAGATCATTGTGGTAAGGACCACAATGAATTGCACGCATATGCTATGAAAAATCTTGATTGATGAAATCTTTGATTCAAATTATTCATATGAGGTGATTGATGAACTCTTTGATTCAAATTATTCATATGAGGTGAAAAAGTTAAAAACGGATCAGTAACAAGTATATTTACATTGTAAATATTTAAATTTTATATTAATAGTTAAATAATTAAACATTATGTTAATAGGGAGAAATACTTTCTTGTGATTTATTCTCTTAACATAAAAAATATAGTGTATTTAGGTTTATATATTATTATAAACATTATTTTCATATTTAAAAAATCTCTCATAAGTCTTGGACTTTTTACTTGATCCGGATTATTTTTAGAACGACATGAAGACATAAATATAACAAAGATACAAAAAGGAAATGGGGTAGCTTATCTCTGAAAAGAAAGAGATGTTGGCTACGTTTCATTCGCAACAAGCTTTACATCACACTCCATTCCATGCTTAAAGGGCCTCCTTCACCTCAATTATATATGAGAGAGTGAGAGAAGAGCAATCCCCATGATGCATGTGGGATAAATTGGACTAAGTTTATAAAATGCCATAGGCATGTAAAATAATAGGACTTCTCGGGCGGTCACCCATCCTAATACTACTATAGCCTGAGCACGCTTAACTGTGGAGTTCTAATGGGATCTAATGCATTAACGCTATGTTGTAGGCATGTACATAAGACCATTAGGAAATCATTAAATGATGCCTGTAATTAACAAATGAAGATGGCATTACATTCCATTCCCCATCAAAAGAGTGAATACCATGGTTTATCAAAACCACAGGCTCAAAATGTTGATTCAGTGGAAGAGGTGGATGGCCACTGAGATCCATCTGGATCATTCTTCCCCCCTTAGGAAGCAATGGTCCTCATTACATCAATTTCCCTTGCGAGACAAGGAGATTTCTGCTAAATTTGAATCTTGGTGCACTGTCTACCTTGCTGAAGAAGTTGTCATGCTTAGCTTGTTGAAGAATGTCATGAACCTGTTGTTGGAGGGGTTGGATCCATTAAACCAATCTAACTACATGATATACCTAAGTGTGGGAGGACTCTGTCGATGAAGATGCAATATGAAGAGTATGAATGGTTATATTATAACCTTGCTTGACTGGCCAATGTGGAGGCACCCCCGTAGGTGCAACAAGAACATCTTGGTACTCGTCTACAATATTGACGATCTGCTTTTGCTAGATAGAAAGGTCTTGGGTTGAGGCTGTAGTGGTTGCAGTGTCCTTATGTTCACCTTCTAATCGGATTGTGAAGAGGCTAAACTTTGTAGTATGAGAGATTCCTTTATGGAATTGTTTTGGTGGGACAATAGTCAAAACTACCTCTGGTATCTGGTATAGCTGACCCTCCAGAGTAACAATGAAGCTACGAGGTCGAGACTCATAAATAACATGACGCCTCCACATATATGGATGCCCTAATAGAAAATCACAGACTTCCAGTGGGGAAACATCACACAATACCTCATCCTTGAAGGGCTTGATGTCGTAGGATAGGCGACATTGTTGGCTGACACGAAGATCTTGACCTTGGTGAAGCCACTCAGTGTTGTATGGATGCGGGTGTGGTGTTGTTGGCAAATCCAACTGCTTGACAACCTCTGCTGAGATGATGTTCTTTTGGCTTCCGCTATCAACAATAAAATGTAGTGGGGTCCCCTTCACCCACATCTATGAATGGAAGAGTTGCTCCCCCTCCTCAGGATCCTTTTTTGGTTGGATTGTTGCAGTTGCGATAGTAGCAGTGGGTTCCGTATCAATGATCTATCTCCTTTTATTATTTTTTGAATCAGGGTCCAAGTCGGGGTTCGACTCTTTGTCTTTGAGCTCGACCACCAATGACTGTATTGAGCGGCATTCATCAGTGTTGTGCCAAGCGATGTTGTGGAACTCACACCACTTTCTAGTGTCTTTCTTAGACTTCCCATTGCCCTTCTTTGCATGCATCTGGGACTGGATCTCTTGAGGTTGGCCTTCCTTGCTTTGTCCATGCTTCTCCCGCTTACTATGTTGCTTGAATTTCTGCTCAATTTTGACTGCAGATCGATAAGCAACTCCCATTGAGGATATGTCCAAGAAATCCATCTTTGTTTGGATGTACCTATGTAGACCACTGCGGTACTTCAAAACTAGGTGTTGCTCAGAGTCTTTGATACCCAACTTTGAGTGTAAGGTATGAAAATTGTTGGTGTACTCCGACACTGTTTGGTCTCTTTTCTGACACAAAGTTGTCCATCTCATGTATTGGTCATCATAGTTTTTGACATGGTAGAACTCCTCATTTAAGGCATCTACAAAGGTCGCCCAAGTGGGTTCTCTCTCAAATAGTGTAGATTCGTCCGCGGTGTACCTCTCCCAGTAACCTTCCCACCAAGCTCTGACATGGGGAAGGGCTTTAAGGAGCGCAAATGTGATCTTTCCACTGTCGAATTTTTTTTGGACAGAATAATAACCTTTGAACAGATGCAAACATTTTTCTAGAGCATTTGCCTCTATCTAACCTTCAAATAAAAGAATATCAAAATTGACTTGTACCTTGAAAGAGATTTTCAAACATGTTACTTCATGAAATTAGAAAATGATGTTTAAGTATAAAAGGGATGATTATGAAATATAAATTAATCTATTCTAGAATTTTGAAATCTAGTCTCAAATTTTCTTTACCAACCCATATATTGTTCTTAACTCATAAAGTAACCTCAAGCAATAAAGGTCAATAAAAGGTTTAAATATGAATAGCATCGAAGGATGAGGCAGCATTGAAATGAGAAAAAACTATGAAAGACATCAAAGTGAATTGAGGAAAGCGTGGGAATGAGTATACCAAAGGGAAGGTCACATTAAATATGTAAAGATTAATACACGTCGAATTCTCTAGAGTGTACGAGAGAACTTCATCCCAACATGTGAGAACGACAAGAAGAAAAATTCGTGAATAAATGAAGAGGTAAATTCATGATAGTAGATTTGGGAATTTTTTTAACCTATCTCTTTGATAATGCTAGAATGGTAACTTTTAAAATCAAATTTTTAAAATTTATAAATGTTTTTTTTTGGAATGTTTTTGGGATATTTGTTTGAAATCTAGCGAGAAATTGTTGGATCTGTAAATTTAAGTGGTTATTCTTGTATAATGTGAATGCTCTAAGAGTTTTTTAGATCTGTAAATTTAAGTGGTTATTCTTGTATAATGTGAATGCTCTAAGAGTTTTTTAGCATGCTAAATCTATTTTTACATTCAGAAATACAATTTAAATAAAAAAAAAATTGTAATTTCGTGTTTATTTATGTCATCAAATTCTAACAACACTTAAATAATACCTTTTTTTAATATTATTAAATGATTAAATATATCACATAAATATTATTTATAATTCATTATACCAAATGAAAAAATTTAAAAGGTAAATATTATTTATTTTTTAATACTTATAAATATTATTTAATAATATTAAGTGGTCAAATATATCATACATATTATTTATGATTCGCTATATAAATAAAATTAATATAGCGAGCATCTCTCACATATATATGTGAATGATTACATATCACATATTATTTATGAAAAAAAATAAAATAGAATTTTAAAATCATTTTTATATTCATACAAAATTTAATGTTATTAAATGAAAAAATGTATAACTATATATATATATATTNAATATATATATATATATATATTATTATGTGTGTTTCAATCAACTTTTTTAAAGCCAATTTTTTCGGATAGATTGACTATCACTCTGTAATTTAGGGTTAGAAAAATTATTTTTCACTTCTTTTAGGGGCATATGCTCTAAGGGTCCCAATTAATGACTAATATCAACCACTTCTAACTTCTGAATTCACTTGTTTCCGAACTATGGATAAGTAGGATTTTCTACCTCTCTAATTTATCTTGGGATTTTTTTCATCCACCTGACCAAGTCCTCCCTCTGTGCCTCCTTCAAAGAACCCATGTCCTCTATTACAATGTTTGAGATTGTATTTAGAAGTCTCAAATGAGGGGGATCCTTCAAGAAAAATAGGTGTCTCTAGGCACCTGCTCTGGAGTAGGGAGATGTGGATCAGGAGGCTAGGAATCCATGGAGAGAGTCTCTCATAGACCTTCCAAATGGATAAGAGGGGAGTTCTGAGGTTTTGAGAGCTCGAATAAGTTAGAGAGAAAATCTCTTTGATTGTTCTCCAAATCATGCCTTAGGCCTACCTCCTAGGTCCCAATAAACATTTGACAAGTGGAAGAAAAAGGAGAGGTTAGAGGAGAAAAAATCTTACTTGGAATTTTCGTAGAATCTCGTTGATGAAGAGATCCTAAGGAAGGGTCTTGTGGTTCATGAAATGACTCCTTAGCTAGGATGTTTGGAAATAAGTTGTCTTCTTGAGGAATAGCCTTAAGTTGCTAAACTTGAGTTATTGCCTGATAAGTAGGAGATAGAGTCTCTGAAAGTGGAGGAGTCATCCAAACCCAAACTTTCTTATGAGCTTGAGAGTATAATCTATACTAAATGACCATATTCATGAGATATACCACATTTGAAAAAAATCCCTTCATAATCAAAGACACGACATGTAGGAAATAATACGAACATAAAATATAAATGAACGGATTAATTAAAACCAAAGGCAATTTCTTCGTCTTGGAGACGTGGAGGTTGCGGCTAGGGTTTACCCTAGCTGCAGCCTGCTTCAGCCACAACCACAGTCGCAACCTATAGGTGATGCAGTTGGAGGGTGTTGAGTTCGCTGGTGCGAGCAGGGTTTCAACTCCGCATGAGTGTTCAATGTTCGGTTTCTGTTTGAACTCACGGTTGTTTCATCATGGAGCAGACTTGAACAAGCTCGTCGACGTGCATTCCGTGTTGAAGCCAAGCAGGGAGAGGAGCGAAGCGAGGGCTCTGCGGCTAGGGTTTCACTAGCCACATCCCATAAAACTCCAGGGAGATGGGCGAGCGAGGTTTCAAGTCCGTCAGTGGCTCCGGAGGATGCTTCCATTCGCTGTGGGTGATGGGTTTTTGGCCTTTGGTTGGGTTTGCGGTTTATTTCCGACCTCTTTTGTCCTCTTCCTTTTGGGCAAGAAGAGGTTTGGGCCAGAGCTTTGAGGTCCTCACTAGGGGCGTGCGGTGTTTTTGACAAACATTTTGAGGTCCCTTGGGGGCGTGCGGTGTTTGGTTAACACTTTGAGGTCCTTTGGAGGCGAGCAACCACTGGGTTTTTTTCAGAATCTCTTTTTGTAGCATGAATGCTGGTTATTGTAAGGAATTTGGATTTCTGTATAGCTAAGTATTTTTTGGATCAATACAAGAAAAAATGATCTTATGATGTAATGATTGTTTTAAGAACAGATTATATTTTTATAAATATAATGTGAAATTTTATGTGGAAAAAAAATGCAATTTCTTCCATATTTACAATCATGTTTGGAAAGATAACCTTTAATCTCTTCTAGGATAATGTTTTAAAATCATTTTTTTTCATAATGTGAGCACTCACAAGTATTTTCTACTTTAAATATGTTGTGGAATAATTACACTCTTTTTTTTCCACAAAAAATTCACATGGAATAATTACACTTTGTACAGAATAAAACACACAAACAGCATTGATGTTGGTGAAGGAGAATCTCATTATGATTACGTACAATTTGGGTCCTTGGTCTAATGTTTTTAGTTGACATGATGTTGCTTTATTGAAGCGAGCCGTAAATTAAGACTTTTAACGGTGAAGCTTTTCCTCGAGTGGAAAATGATGATCGTTTATAAAAAACAAGTTATCATCAAAAGTTGGTCAAAGGTAGACATGATATGTAAGGGCCAATGATTTACAAGTTAGTAATTGTAAATTCTATTTATAATTACCTTTTTACTTTAAAAAAATGCTCTAGTTTTTTTAGGTAACCTTGTACTATTTTATTTTTGGCCTAACAATTTAGACTTTTTACAGCAAAGGTGTCCCAGGTAGGCCAATGAATTAAATATTTCATACATTTGCTATGTAAAAGCTTTTGCAATGAATAAGAAATGTTTTGCGTAAAAGTTTTGTAACAAAGGTTCAAACATTACAACATAAATTATTATAATATACATTTTCAAAGTATTTTGTATTATTTTATTGTTAATGTTATTTTATTTGATTATTTGATTATATTATTATTGAAATTAGTGTATTGTAATGATGATGATTAACTTTTATTAAAATTGAATTGGTTTATTAAGAATGTAATTATTTTTGTACTTGAAAAATATTAAGAGAAGTGTTTTAAGATCATTATAGTTTTGTTGATTTAAAAGGTCATGAAGGTTGGTAGTGTGACAAATCTTTTGAAATTGAGATTTAATCTGGGTATATGTCGGACATTCTAAGAGAGTCTTTTTCATCTTCAACCCTCTAAGTGTCACAAATGTGACAAATTCTTTCATCCCATGACATTTCGAGAATTGACCAACGCCCACTTTCACTATGGAGATCATGAGAACTTGTTCTTATTTTAACAATGTTTATTTTCTTCAAAGGATAATTTTAAGGATGAAAATGTATATTAAAATGTAGAAACCTGGGCTAATCTTATTAGTCCTTAATATGCAAAATGTAAAATCTTTGGCGATAGTTTTGTAAAAATATTCAAATTTCTAAGGATTTTGTATAGTTTCTATAAAATTTTGACGATTTTTAAGAGAAAATAATTTTATTCTATGGAATTTGGGCAAATCATTTTTAGAAAAAATAGAAATCGATGAATCATTTTTTGGGAAAAAACATGGAAAATTAGCCCATTGGTGAAATTTAGCCTCTAAAATCATCTATGTTTTCTTCTTTACACTTGTCAAAATAGAGAGATGTTTTTTTATCTTCTAGAATAGGGTTGATTACCTCCTTATAATATCTTAATTTTCTTTTTTCCCTCTAACTCTTTATCGTACCACATTTTCTCCTTAAATATTGATGTAATAATATTTTTAATATTATCCTTATTCTACAATATCATCACTTCATTTATTCTTCAATGGTTTAGCCAAGATTGGGCATCCTTATGGCATCCTCGCTTGAGCAAAAGGTGGTTTTGGCTCAACTTTGAAGCAATTTTAGGAAGCCTCTTGTCTTCCATGTTGTTTAGCTTGTTTTTTTTTTTNNNCAGTTATATTTTGGTATTAAAATTCTCGGCCTAAATGCCAATTTACAAGCTTCCAAGATTGTCGGGACATCTCCCTATAATCCCCCATAACCAGAATCCCCCCATCTCTAATTCTGACATAAAGAAGTTTCTTGGATTAAAAAATCCCCTTTAGCGACGAGATATCCCCTAACTTAAAAACACATACAAACTGCTGAAGCAAAAGACAAAAAAACATAAAACACAACTAAGGAATTGGTTCCCAGATTTCCTTCTCATCCCAAAGTAGTGTGCCCACAGGAAGAAGAGCAGCTCTATTTGCTTTCACATTCGCCTCTTTGTTGTTGTTCCTCAAAACATGGAAGAAACTTATCTTTTGAAAGGAGCTGGCAATCTTTTTAATTCTCGTCATCAATCTAGTTAGCCGGAGATTCTTCGGGCTTGAATTTTCCACTAGCATTTTTATGAGAGTCTGAGAATCACCAATGATCTTTGTTTCCTTGATGCACACCTTTTGCAAAATCTTGAGACCTTGTAGTAGTGACATCGCCTCTGCTTGGGTATTGGTGTCTTGGCCTAATCCCCATGCGTACCTGTGCTCACTTTTACCCTCCATATTCTTGATGACTCCACCTGCACCTGCATTCCTCGGATTACCTTTTACCGCCCCATCGAAGAACAAAAAGTAACAAGCCATTTCCTTATTCCAATTACTGAAGCTCTCTTTTGCCATTCTAATTTGCCAATATTTTTTCTTTTCCTCTTGGAAATCTAAATTGATAAACTGCAATCCCAGCGAACTGGCCCACTCCACCTCATGAGGGGAGAGATTTTCATCGGTGAAGTTCCGCATATGCTCACTTAGGAATTATTTGAGCATGGTTATTATCTTAGTCTTGATTACTTTTGTATTATGGTTTTTCCCCTGGAAAATCCTGCTATTTCGCTCTAACCAAATTTGCCAGCAGGTAATCTTTGGCAACACCAGCCAAGCGGCCTTAAAACACTTGTTATTTGGGAGCTGTACAGGGTAACGGTGAAACCAATTATCATGCAAATCGAAGATGGAGGAAGGGAGCGTTATGTCCACAGACCAATGGCTCAACACTTCGCCCCAGACTTCTAAAGTGAAGTTGCATTCCAGCATTATGTGTTGGGCGTTTTCTTCATTTCCCCAACACAGAGAGCATCTGGAGGGGCCATGGAAACCTTTCCTCAAGATATTGTCTGCTGTAAGCACACGATTGTGGCATAACAACCAATTGAATAGGTCGATTTTGGGGATACAATTTTGTTTCCAGAGTCCTTTCTAGAGTGTTGGGAATGGAGGAGCGTAAGGAATTGCTCGCAACATTTTATATCCTTGCGCCACAGAGTAAGAACCAGAAGAACCCCAACCTCTCTGATCATGCTTCTCTTCATGTGTTGGAGCCTTCCCTTTAAGTCTGGATCGTAGCTCTAGCCATGCGTTTTCAAGGTCACTTGGCAAGTCCAGTTTCATCCATTCCAACCAGATTTTGTCTTTCCAATTGGAGATGTCCCACAGAGAGACGAAGCCTGCGTTCTTCATCCAGAAACGAAATTCCTAAAGCTCATGAACGTCCACTAGAGGATCATCGTTCATTATACGATCCTCCCAAAGATCTATAGTTTTCCCATTCCTCGGGACCCAATACAACTTGTCATGTATGACCACTTGGGCTTGCACACACAGCTTGTGAATTTGCGATCCATTAGCGACTTGAACAGGTCTGTCTAGGCAGTGTTTTCTTGAACCTGTGAAGTACTTATTCCAAAGAGCACACTGATCCCAACCAGCCTTAGGGGAAATCTGTCTCCAGAGAATTTTGGCACCCAACGCTAAATTTTGCAATCTCAGGTCTTTGAAGTTCATACCTCCCTCTAAAATTGGCTTGGTGACTTTATCCCAGTTGACAAGCAGTAGTTTATTTCTATTTTGTTTTCCACCTTTCCATAAGAAGCTTCTTAATATTCTTTCCATTTTCCTGAGAATTCCAAGAGGAGATAGCATAAGCGAAGCTTGGTAGGTTGGGAGACTTCTCAAAACCGATTTAATGAGCACAGTCTTCCCCGCGAGATTCAACCAAGAAAAGCCCCAGGTCTACAATTTATTTTTAAATTTGTCAAGGAGGGAGATCCAATCCTTGCCTGAAGGATTTTTCTGAAAAATAGGCAACCCAAGATACTTGAAATACGTCCAATGCAGGGAACCGACAAAGCCCCAACATCTAGCAATGGCATTAAGATCAAATTGAGACACGTTCCAGCCATAAAGATGACACTTCCCAGCATTCAATCTGCTGCCCGAGGCCTCGCAGAACTCATCCACCGCCAATTTAAACTGAAAAGTAGTGTGGACAGAAGATGCCCCAAGGAGAAGGGAATCATCTGCGAATAAGGCATGGTTGATTTCTTTAACTCCTCTCGCAATTTGAAGGCCCAAAATATCCTGATCAGATCTTCTTTTTTCCAAAATATAGCTTAAGGCAGGGACTTGGAGGACAAAGAGCATGGGGGAGAGTGGGCATACTTGCCTTAGACCTCGCGGGGCTTTAAAAAAGTTCGTTGCTCTCCCATTCACCAACAGAGCAATCCATGGCTCGGAAATACATGCTTTGATCCAATTAATGAAGCCAGACCCAAAACCAAACTTATGCAAGACATCGAACAAAAAAGAGTGCCTGACCCTATCGAACGCATTTGCAAAATCAAGCTTAACTATCATACCTTTTTCTTTCCTCTTCAGACTTGAATGTAGCTGTAACACCCTATTTCCCCCAATTTGTAATTAATCATAAAATAGGAATTTCCATGCTAATGCATGAGGAAAATGTAAATGTATTATTGTTTGAGTTGCCAATAACTAACTGTGGGGGTGAAGCCTTGAAAGTACTGACCATGATATCACTAGAGGAAGAATGTGAAAACTATAAGAGAGGGTTAATTATGACAAATAACCCCAAATTTCCCTTGATGAGGATGACAACCTCCTTTGGATCCCAAGGAGAGAAATCAGTTAATGAAAAAAGGACCGGTGGTTGAATTATCAACCACCCCCATGAATGGAAACATGAGTTGTCAGCTCGAAGTACCACAGGGACTTGCTGACCTGAGCTTCCTTTTGACAGAAGGAATAGGATAGGTCGGCAAACCTTCCAAGGTAAGAGGGATACACATGGGAGAGGAGACACCGGACAAAAAAAGAGCGTAAGCTCGCAAGGGAGATGCGCAGAGCTCTCCAATGAGTCACAAACTGAAGGCCGTGAGCTTGATGCCAAGGATCATCTGAGAAACCTCGCCGAGGCCATAACCGAGAGATAGAAAGCTCTGGGTTACAGAGAACAAGACCCAAACAGAAGCGGAAACAGAGTAAGAACCCTCGAGAAGTGCGAGAATTCCCTGGTGATATCATGTCTTGGCATGAGGGTGGCTAGAGTGCTAAGAATGAATGCCTATGTGCCTATGGTTGGGTGGAAGGAAGAACACCCACAGTTAGTTGGTTGGCAGAAACCCGTAATAGATAAGCGATCTCCTGTCCTGTGTACTTTATCTGTAACTGTGTATGTTGTAGGAATTGTGCATGACTTCTTAATGGATATACCGTATTCCTTTTATCAATGCTTGGTTGTATAATTAGGCCAGTAAGAAATCATATCGTTAGGATATGTTTTATACTCGTAAATACTTGTGTCCTGTGGTGGCATAAGCCCGAGTCACGAACTGTGTGTTCGTCGACCGTGAACATAGTTTCATGTATGCATGTAAACCTTCCTAATCGTTTGAGTCCCTTGGAGGATGAAGCCTGTTAATCCTAGAAGAAGAGCGCAAGGCTCTTAAGTCCTTCATAGCTGACGAAGCTTGGGAGGGATAACACTTGCAGAGTGTTCCTTAAACCAAGCTAGATTGCAGAGGAAGGGACAAAGGCTCGAAACCTTTGGAGATAGAAATTATTCAAGGACTAGAAGAAGCGAAGGCTCCAGAGGAAAAATGGTCGATATTGGAGGAACGCAGAGACGAGGACGGACAACCGTCATATCTACAGATGTAGCGATAACCTTAACGCTTCGTTCCCAAAGGAGGATTTCGACGTTCGGGGAAATAAAGGTAGAGATCCCTTCAAACGTGCGATACATGAAATCCCGACGGGAAGTTAGACCGTCAGATATCAAGTTGGACACGTGTCGACTGATGGAAGAACCAAAGGAGGGACGCGTGGCAGTCGGGCAACATTTCGCTGACTTGCGATTGGGAGTGGTCAAAGGGAAAGACTACACCAACTCACGATACACGAAATAATGATGTGATCGTGGCCATTGACCCAAGAGTGGTCTGGACCGCCGATCGTCTAGAGGGAGATTTCGGCGTTTCGGGAGTCGGGGGTTCAAAGGAAAGAACCTTACAACGTGCAAGTCACGAAATCCCGAACTCTTCGAAGAGGAAATCAAGTCGTCCATTGTAGAGGACGCGTGGTGAGAGCTCAGCATTTCACTGACTCATAGAGCAATAAGGTTAAAGAACATATTGTTCGAAGTAGCGATGTGCGAAGTCGCGATTTGATCGTAGCCGTCCATCAAGGAGGGCACGTGGCGAAAGATCAGCGTTTCGCTTACTAGCGACTCGAAGGAGTCAACGGGCAAAGTTTTAAGGACTCGCGATACGCGAAATTGCGAAAGGATCTAGACCATTGGATCCAAGCCACGGGAGAACCGTTGTATCAGAACCTCTGCGTGGTATCGCGTATCGGGGGTTCAAAGGTTGAAAGAATTTATTTTCGACTACGGAAGTCGTGAAGTGTCGAGCATCAAGGGCTCGTGCGAACACGTGGCACATCCGTTAGGTGGGGACCGTGTGGTTGACAGGTGGTGGACACATGTCACCTGGGAAAGAGTCAACCCATTGTTGACTTATTGTGTTTCGAGGTTTTGAAGGGTGAAGAAGTTGCACCTTGATCTCTAAGGTCACGAAACGCCGAGAGCCGAGGTCTTGTGTGATGGGTGGCAGCGACACAGCTCGTAAGCAGAGTACAATGGAGGAGACAAGTGGTGTGTACGCGTCGCTTTGGCAAAGTCCACGTAACGTTGACCTTTCGCGTTTTGGGGATTCACAAAGGAGGAGCACGAGCGCTCAACACTCCAACTCGTGAGTTGCGAGTAGTGCTAGTGTTTTGCCTAGCCTACGGTTATATGTAGTCGGTGCTAGTGAGGAGGGAGCCATACCCGTATCACATTTCGGGTATCGGTGTTTGGAGAAAGAGGAGTTGATATTCTTGACTCTCCAACTCATGAGTTGTGAAAGGCGCTTGCGCTAAGGCCAGGTTGTGGTCGCTCGGAGGAGGATAAGGGAAGGGATGGTCTGTGCTAGGCCCCGTAGAAATTTAGGGATTATGTCCCTCGAAGAAAAGACAAAAAAAATTTAGTTGTCGTAGTTGGTGTGTGACAAATTGGTATCAGAGCATGGTTACAACACTTGGCCTGCTTGGGCTCATGTATGAGTCGCATAAGGAGATATATTTATCTGCATTTACTCTTTGAGGAGAAGACTGCAGATTGAACTTTTGTTTTTGAGAATTCTTATTGAATTTCAACAAAAGAATTTCTTTAACCGCTTTGTCAAAGTGACGACTACTCTTACCTAAGTAGGGATATGCTAATTAACATGGATAATAGGACTTGAATGTGGATCGTTGAAGGTGGCAGGGTTCTGTCAAGGGTAGCTAAAGCCCGAAAGCCGAAAAACCTGATGTTAGTGACGGCGTCTCTAAGCATGGGCAGTTGGAACATTAGGCACTGATGATGGCTGGTTATATAATGGTTAATGCCTTTGTGGGCCTAAAGGAATCTGAGAGGATCAGGTAGGATCCTTGGTTTTATAATTACTTCTTTATATTAAAATCGGAGTATATAACTCCTCATGACCAGAGAAAAGTGAGATGGGTAAGACCCTATGGACACTGAAGCAAGGATGTTTTCTTGCTAAGACGTTGTCGCATAAAGAGGAAAGTGACCCTGGTTGGTTATAGCCATGAGAGAAGACAACACCAACACTAGGTATGACTGTGAGATTAGTCCTGTAAGTGACTGAAGTCTCAAACTAAAGGACATTAATGATGAAATTAAACTATCAAGTGAATGCATTAGGTAAAAAGGTGCAATAGATGCACCTACATATACATGAATGTGTATACGTGATCATAAGGATGCTTGGAAGATCCTTGGAAAATATATATATATATAGAAGTCGGATATGTCCATGTGTGTGAATGACATGGAAGGTGTGCAAGCAATGAACTTGCATGATAAATGTTTGGTTAGGTTTGTGTGTGTTATGCTTGAGTGCATGGATTTAATGCATTGTGAAGCTTCTTGATATAAAGCCTGATTTAATACCA
>JZKD02S1625353.1:462131-490022 GCA_000966675.3 Picea glauca
ACATTTAATGACAGTCACAATAATGCAGGGAAGTAAGCAATAGAACATTCAACATCGGTCACACATATGAGATACACAGAGACAGATATTTCTTGAGGAAACCCATACAGGGTAACAAACTCTTCTTCTTTATATGATAAGTAATATTTACATTATTTAAATTATCATAGATATGAGCACCAACTCATAATGAGGCTACAACCTCTGTTTTGCAAGCAACAACTCGCTGAGAGCACCAACTCTCTATTTTCTCTAGCACCTACTAGAAGGAAACACCAATTCCCTGGTTTCTCTAGCACCCACTAGAAGGAAGCACCAACTCCCTGAGTGTTCTAGCACCAAATGGATGGAAGAACCAACTTCCTAAGTGTTCCAGCACCAACTGGATGGAAGCACCAACTTCCAGTCACACAGGCACCAACCTGTATAACCAAGAAGAACATTTCTCCCTTGCACCACCCTGCCACCCTTGTTTCTCTGGTTGCAACCAGATGGAAGCTACAACTCCCTGTGTTCAAGCACCCACTTGAACCTCTGAGGACAACAATCCTCCCTAGCACCTCCCTACCACCCTTAAATATAAATCTTTTCTCTTAAGAATTATTACAACGATATAAAGTTCTTCAATGGCTTACCGGTCTCATCACTGTTCTGCCACACTGCGCTACTCTTTCTACATCAGTGTCTTCTGCACACTCCTTGTGCTTTCTGTTCTTTTGCCTTTTATGCTCTCTGCACCATGTCCCTTCACTGCACCATTCCCCTTCTGTGCATCTCTGCTGCTGCGCTCTGCCTCCTTCTTCACATCTCAATCACACCCAACCGCAACAACCTCGATCTCTTCCTTGTTCTGCATTCTTATAGTCTCTGTGCTCCTTGTGCATGCAGTATGCACCAAGATCATGCATTCTCTCCCCATATAGAGTTCTCTACCTCATCATCATGCCAACTCTTCAGCTTCTCTGGCAGTTAACGCATGCATCCATCATCACTGGGTGTTATTTCGAGATTCCTTCGCCTTTCCAACAGTCGAAACTCTTTGTCTTCTCTGTTATAGACGAGCTCAACCTCTATTGCAGTTATAGTCTTCAACACTCTTACATCTGCCAGTCGCCTCTATGACCAGTCTTCATCCCACTGGCAGATTCCTTGAAACTCTTCAGCTCCTCTGGTAATCACACTCAAGTCTCTTTGAGTCCTCTGGCAGAAACCATCAATGGTTTCTAGCAGTTACAGAGAGAACCATGAAATGGAGCCTAGCTATGCTAGCTCCTTCCACTTACATGACCACCGGTGGTGACCACCGGCTACATAGATATTTCACCATTTTGAAATTTCGACATTCAGTAATTCAACATTCATGTGATCAAGTGTCTCGACACTTCAAGTCGGGATCCCCGAAATGGAGCTTGGTTGAACTAACTCCTTTCTCCATCTTCCGCCGATGTGACAAATGGCTGTGACCACAGTCTACACCAAAAGGTGTTTCCATATTTTGGCGATTCCTGTTGCGAGGCATCTCGACTCTCCAAGTTGCAGTCCCCGAAACTCCGAAATGGAGCTTGCCGCTTCAAGATTTTCTATACAGCTCTTCGACGATGTGACCACCATCAGTGACCGAGCGCTTATCCATAAACCACTTTCATGATTTTGCAATTCAGGATTTCAGCATCCTTGATGCAAAGATTTATTAACAACTCCAAGTCCCAGTATCCGAAACTCCGAAATGGAGTTGAATCAACGACATTTCACGTTTCGTCGTTTCGGGACTCTTGTGATGAAGAGTCTCAATGCTTAACTCCTCCAACTCTCGATATCTGAAGTTCCGAAATGGAGTCGGATCAAAGATCCTGTATTTCGTTGTTTCGCATTTCGACGATTTGGAATTTTGACACTTCTGTGGTGAAGTGTTTTGACACTTCAACTCCCGGTATCCAGGACTCCGAAATTGAGTTATTTCCCGGTCTGCGAAGCTCTTTGGTGTGCCTATTTCGGGATTTCGGTGTTTCACTTTTCGCAACTTCAGGACTCCTTTGATGAAGAGTCTCGACTCTTGAATATTCCAACTCCTGGTATCTAGAACTCTGAAATGGAGTCTTTGACATGCTCTAATCTTTTGCCTTTTGGGATTTCGGGGTTCACTACTTCAAAGGTTAATGTTCCTTTGATCTTTGATTTCCCGGTTTGCGAAACTCCAAAATGGAGTCTTTGTGGTGCTCTGATCTTTCGCCACGCGTCCGTCCACTATCAATTCTCTATCCAACGGCTCAGATCGTTTCACCATTCGCATTTCTCAATTTGGAAGGATAGAGAACTTCTTTCCTTTGACTTCTTAGTCATAGAAATGTTGATCTGTGACCACGTGTCCTGCCCGAAGATGGATGGTCCTCCTTCTTTCGGGATTTTGTAAGGCTGCTTCACCTTGCACTTTAAAGAATGTGCAGGTTCTCCTGGATCCAATGATGGTCGGACCTTGTGCTCAGATCTGATGCCCGAGATCTGTCCTCCATATGCGCGCTCGTCCTATCTGAGTTCAAATCTGACGGTCATCAGGAATTCTGAATGGGATCCAACAATCATTGTCGCTTCTCCTCTCGAGCTTATGCATCCTCGTGACTTGGAAGAATTTCTAAGTGTTAAAGGCCTCGACCTTTGATCCGTCTGAGATCCTGAGTACACTATCTCTCTTGAGCTTTGGCAATGAGTTAACCTTGTCCCTGGTGGACACCTACACATTGCATGCGACTCTACGCTAATCCTCCTGAGCTTACGTTGTTCCTGTTTTGCCATTGATGCACACTTTGATCTTGCCATCAATGACAAGAACACTCTGCACTTTGCGTGCACCTCTGCACTATCTCTTCTGGTCTTCATGAGCTTTCTCTGCTGCATCTCCCCAAAATACTTCTGGTGCCTACCTGGCACATTGTACCTGTACTCAAGCCATCATCGTTGTTGTACTTACCATCAATGACAAGCATACGCTTCCTGTAAAACATGCCAACAAAGAGATCTTTGATCCTTGGCCTTCCATATACTGGAAACGTTCTGACTCGGCCCTTCAGTTCCATTTTGAAGGCTATAAATGGGCCAATTCCGAGCTATGGAAAAGGGAGAAAGAATTCAACTTTGAGAGAAAAATCACTTTGGAGAAATTATTACTTCATAGTGAGTCGGCATCCTTTTGTCCTTTAAATATGAACACAATGTTCATCCCCCAAGCTCTTCCGTTATTTATGGAGAACCTCATTGTCTCCCTTCTATGAGCTTACCTTTGGTGGAGGATTGAAGTGGTGGAGGCCTAGTTGGAAGGAACTTAGTTTCTTGGTTCCTAACCATGCTGACATGGAAGTCTCTGATGTTTTCACTTTTGTTGATCATTTATTAATAGAAATACTCATTTCCCATCCAATTGATATCTTGCGAATATATGAGTTATTATCCATGGGCATATTTTTCATGTATATTAATGGATTATGCTATCTAATGATGATAACCTTTTATATTATCACTATATGCTTGCTCTGCTTGTTTGTTGAGAACTTGTTGTAGGTATAAATATTTGGGTCAAAGTGCTCAATGGTGGACATCGTCGAACATCTGGATGAGGTAGGCCTTTTTCTTATCTCGCTTGCACATTGGTTTATATAGCATGTTTTAGGGATAGAGTTGATTTCTTCAATCATATCCGTTTGTTGTGGATTACCCTAGCCATAGAGAGTTTTTCCCTCATAACAAATATTTTGATGAAGGATCCGAGGGTATTCCCTATGCCTTCCAATGTTTCCATCTCCCATAATTCTTGTGGTAAAGAGTAAATCCTAACCCAGACCGGTGTTGCCGTGAAATATTCCTTCTCTAGGGTGAATCTCTCCATCTAGTAGTGAAGGTGAAGACTGATTGAGTTGTAGAAATTAGGCCCTTCATCAAACACCTTGTTTCTGTTTGCAGGATTGGAAAATATGGTTGTAAAGAAACCTTTAGATCCTAGCTTTAAATCGACTTGCCCTTTTATTTTCCATCTGGAGCTCACCCACCCCATGAGGTATTTTTTGGACGACTATATGCCCATGAATTTTCCTATTAGAGCATGGTCCTTCATATTTTGTATATAGTTTCCAATATTAGATGAGGTCACTTCATACCTTGGAGTTTCTGATGTGTGTGCATGACAATCGTTCACCTTGGTTATGTTCGATCCGATACTTTGTTGCTCCATGGGCATGTCCTCCCTGGTGATCCCACCCCTTTCACTGCCATTTTTTTGGCCCGGATCCCAGTCTCAACACCTTGAAACCTAACCTACCTCATTTCTCTAACCTATTTCACTCTCCATATTTCCTATCAATATTAGTAAATGTTAATCATCATAAAAATAAATTATTAAATAATAAATAATAAATAATAAATCATTTTAAATACCTCAGATGGGGTGACAGTTGGCCAGCTGGAGACCGTTGGCGCACACGTAGCCAAGGGAGTTATCACCCCCAATCGTCATCCAAACCCCCAAACCATTTGAATGACGAGCTCTTGCACAATAGTTATGGTAGTGTGTTGTTCCACCTCTTGGAAGTTAATGGCTCCTCATGTGAACCAACCCTGGAGTACTGAAGCAGGTACTCAACCTCGGGTTGGTGTCACTTCGGCCTTCATGGATCTCCCCACGATCACTTCACCATCCTCTATGAAGGTAAGAGCCACTGGGCATTCCTTCATTCTCCATATTCAGTTGCCTCTCTGATTCTTTCTATTTTCCATATATTCCTTCTGTGTACACTCTCATGTAGCCTCTTTACCTCTGTTGATCACCTCACTCAACCTCCATTTCACCGGTGCTGCTCCTCTAGCCTAGTTTTTTCCTCATTGCCCTAATTTCTACTATAATCCATCCACCATGCCCAGAGAGCGTGGAAAACCCAAAAGAGGGCCATTGTACTACAACTTTATCGCATGAAATAAATTCTCTGACACCTCACAACCATCCCTTCCGACCGCTATCTCCCCCAAAAGGGGCCATAATTGGACTGAGACTCATCGGCCCTCCCCTCATTCCCAACACTCACCTCCACCCTTTTATGATACCATGCATGATTCTGGAAGTTGACCGCTGGATGAAGAAATTCCTCCTCTTGAGTTGCAGCCATTGGAAGCCCCACTTGAGCCAAGAATCCTCACCAGGCCCTAGGCCCGACCTCTGGAGCAAGGAAGCTGTATGGTGGAGGAATAAATTCCCCCAGCTGGTTGACACAGTGGATAGCCAGGAACTCAACCCCTGGGATGGACATGGAAGAAATTC
Organism: Picea glauca; assembly: GCA_000966675.3. Lineage (NCBI taxonomy): Eukaryota > Viridiplantae > Streptophyta > Pinopsida > Pinales > Pinaceae > Picea > Picea glauca. The sequence goes on from JZKD02S1625353.1 coordinate 467,431, forward strand.
CATCGACGACTTTGGATATGGATACAACTATTCTCACAGACACGGATGGGAAAATTAAGTAGCCTCTACCCAATCCTCATCACTTTTTGGACGACCACCTTTAGTTGATCTTTGATATGAGGGGAAGCATGGAGGACCAAACTCAGAATCAACACACTCACATTCGACACATGGATCTCCTGTTTGACGCCTTGTCATATGTGCCAGAGAAAACTCGTTGTCCGACCTACAGACAAAGATTCGTCTTCACCTACGACATTGATGGATGCCTGGGTTTGCCAAATTTCTAGCTTCTCTCTCTTTTTTCATATCAGAAATCGGCTTCAACTTTTTTTAGTTTTGTTAAATTTTATGATGTATGGAAACAACCATGGTAGAGACATTCTCTGGTGCATGACACCAGACACATCTTATATATGCAACATGATATTTGTCATGTTGAACTCTGAAAATATAGTTATGGTTTCCAAGTATTTTTGAAAGCCACTTGTTCTGGTTTCCAATGTGGTGGAACAGATGGCAAGCAAAGAACAATATACCATTTTGATGCTTTACGGTAATATATCTTTTTCCTCTTTTATTTACAAAAAAATTAAATCATTTTAAATATATTTTTATTATATAAATAATTTAAATAATTCAAAAACTATTTTATAGTTTTTTCTTTAATGAAATTAGATTATGAAAGTGAAAATGAGAATTTTTCTTTAATGAAATTAGACTATGAAAGTGAAAATGAAAATAAAAGTATAAGTGGCATTTTGGCTGAACTTGGAGCTCTGAACTTCTCGGAGCAACCGCAAGCTAGGGTTTTTGACAGTCGCGACCATAGCAGAGGGTAGTATGAGCATCAGAGGGGAGGGTAAGGGTACCCCCTTATACAAAAAGGTAGTGGTAGACAGAGGGAAAGGGCCAAGGGGTATATTTTTCAAGGCACCAGTGATAGGAACCTCGGGATCTGACCCTGGAATAGGTCAGGAAAGGAAGAAGGGGAAAAGTGAATGCATGGAAGAGGAAGCCAGAGAAAATTAGAATGTGACGCAAGACACAATGAAGACCAACCAGGCATAAGGGCGCAACCCGTGAAAACCCAAATCAACACTGATACCAAAGGTGATACTGGAGGATCCGCAGACACAACTCTGCAGGGATCAGATGAAGGCGCATGCGCTAATTTGCAAATTTATGGGCTTGTGGCCCACCAATAGAGCACTACGCAACTGGATCAAATATCACTGGAAGCCAAATGGGGAAGCAGAGCTCCATCTGGGCTTGAAAGGTTTCTTCACAACAATATTCATAAACCTAGAGGATAGAGATAGAGTATTTGAAGGAGGGCCATACTTCCATGCATCAGCATGACTGTACATGCAGCCATGGAAGGAGAATTTCTCCCCAGAAAAAGAGACCTTCAAAAAGGTATCGGTCTAGCTGAGACTCTACTCCCTACCCTTAGACTAATGGTTACCCTCTACATTTGAAGCAATAGGGAATAAACTGGGGAAATACATAAAGACCGTAGAAGCCACCCTAAAGGGGAGATACACATCTTACGCAAGAATATGTATAGAGATGGATGTGTCGAGAGCACTCCCAGAAGCCATAAGCCTCGAATTCAGGGATGAGGAATGAATCCAAAACATAGATTATGAACAGATCCCCTTCTGATGTAGAAGGTTCCATGAACATGGTCACTTGATCAGGGAATGCTCACTTAATAAAAAACAGGAAATGGGAAACCCCAAACCACAACAAGATGAGGATGGGTTTGTTAAACAAAACCCCAGAAGTAGAGCCAACAAAAAGAAAAGCAAAGCCAAAGAAGGAAATAACCCAGAGGTTCGGATTACCCCAGAAGGAAGGGATAAAACCAATCAAGGGGAAGAAGCCAAGAAGGATATGACAAAATTTCAAGAAGTCAGAGAACAAACACCAAACGATCCCAACGATCGGACAAATAATCAGAAGGAACAAGGAAGCTATGCAACTCCAATGGAGAGATAAATCAGAGATGACAACACCCCCATGCAAGACACAGAGGGAGAGGCGGAAATGACACCAAAGCGAAGTAGGCACAGAAGAATGGGAACTCAGAGACCTGGTGGAAAGGGAAGGGATAGATCTCATGAACATACTGGAGCAATGGAGAAGACAGAGAGTGGACAATGTACCAACAGAGCAACTTGACCACATCCAGTACTTGTTCTTCCTAAGGGAGGAAGCCAAATCTAGAGGCCTAAAGCGTACACACGGGAAGATTGGGAACCTAGGAGTCAAAGCCGGTGAGGTACAACCATAGCTCTCACACAAGCAAACACAGAGGAAAAAAGGAAGAAAATCCAATAGTGTATCCCTGCAGGAGCTTGGAGCACTACTAATAAACTTGGGTAAGATAAAAAACCTCTTCCCCAACTCCCCCCTACAATTTTAAATGAAGGTTATAACTTGGAATATAAGAGGCCTAAATAGCCCAAGAAAGCAACGAATCCTTAGAAGTAGACTAAAACATGAACAACCAGATCTCTGCTTTATTCAATAGACCAAGTGTAATACAGACAGAATGGAAACAATCAGTCAACAACAATGGCACAAGTACAAGATGGTGGCTATTGGCAGCCACCAAATGGTAGGAGGTATCCTCACCCTATGGAACCCACAAGTACTAAGCCTAATAGTGGACGAAGCGACAAGGCATACCCTTACGGTCAGCATGAAACTCATTGGGAACATAGAGGTGATTTTATGCATGAATGTGTATGGACCCCAGGTGTCAGAGGAAAGGAGAGGAATGCTAAGAGACCTGGAAGATCTTAAAAACCAAGCCAACAAACTCCATTGGATCCTAGCTGGGGATTTCAACATCATCACGTCACTTGTGGAGAAAAAGGGAGGTACAAGAAGATTGGATAGAGATGCGAAGGAGTTCTCAAAATTCATAGACATAATGGAGATGGTAGATCTAAAAACCAATAATGGCCAGTTCACCTGGAACAATAATCGAATGAGCCAACATCAGGTAGAAACAAGACTCAACAGATTCCTAGTGTCAGAGTCAATCATTATGCAGGGGCTAACCTTAGACTGCAACATCCTTCCATGGGGGGGATCTGATCACTGGCCAGTGCAACTGGAAGCAGGCTTCCAAATCACACCAAAGAACAAACCTTTCAGATTTGAGAAATTCTGGATGGAACACCCGACTTTCAAGGAAATAATCAAACAATGGTGGTGTGAGGAGCAACCAGAGCAAAGGACACAGATGTTCAAACTCTACAAAAAACTAAAACATATCAAATATAGGCTCAAGGAGTGGAACAAGGACACTTTTGGGAATATAAACCAAGAGAAGAAAAACATTGAAGAAAAAATGAAAAAGCTCCAGGAAACCTGCATTTCAGAGGGCTATAATGAAGAGCGGAAAAAGGAGGAGATCCAGATGACCCGAGAATGGGATGAACGGTGCCAACAAGAAGAAACTCTCTGGCGAAAAAGTCCTGGATCAGATGGCTAAAGGAAGGAGAAAGGAACATCAAGTTTTTCGATAGAACAACCATGGAAAGAAGAGCCCACAACAAAATCTTGAAGATTAGGGACTAGGATGGCATAGAAAGAGAGTCCCATAAGGACATCGAAACAACTTTGGTAAACCACTTGCAAGGGATAGCCCAGGAACCCAACCAAGATAGAACGGAGGCCATACAAAAGGTAATCCAACATATCCCACACCCGGTAACAGACGAACAAAACAACAACTTGAACAAGCCCATTGTGGAGGAGGAAATAGATCAAGCACTCCAGGAAATGCCTAATGGAAAAGCCCCAGGCCCAGATGGTTTCACAGTGGAGTTCTTCAAAGCCTACTAGGAAGTTGTCAAACAATATGTTTATAGGGTAGTGGAAGACTCTAGAAGTTCAGCCTCCATTTTTAAAGCACTAAATGCTACAATTATTACACTCATCCCTAAAGAAAATGAAGCCAAAACCCTCGATCATTACAAACCTATAGCGTTGTACAATGTGGTGTATAAGATAATTTCCAAGGTCATAGAAAATAGATTGAAACCACTTTTACCCACACTGGTTTCACAAGAGCAGGTAGGTTTCGTGGAAGGTAGGCAAATAATGGACAATATTATCCATGCTCATGAACTTATCCACACCCTGAAGCTTCAAAAAAGAGGGGGAATGATAATACAACTAGACCTAGCAAAAGCCTATGACAAAATCAACTGGCACTATATGGTCAGGACCCTGGAAGCCTTCGGCTTCACCCAGGACTGGATCAGATGGATAGTCAACCTAATATCCACAACAAGCTTCTCGCTACTAGTAAATGGAGCCCCTGCCAAACATTACTGGCCCACGAGAGACATCAGACAGGGAGACCCGTTTTCCCCCTTCCTTTTCATCTTAATGATGGAAGGACTTAGTCGAAGCATAAAAAGCGCAATCGCAATAGGGGAAATAAAAGGTATCAAACCTTACGAGAATTGCCCAACTTCTACACACCAACAGTTCGTGGATGATACCTTACTTCATGGCATGCCCACGGTCAAGGAAGCGAAAGCCTACAGATGAATCTTAGATGAGTTTGGGGAAGCCTCGGGGGAAGAGATAAACCAGTCCAAATCTATGATCTTCTTCTTTAATACCAACCCCGTTATCCAAAGGAATTTGGCCAACATCTTGGACTTTGAATGCAAATCCATCCCAACCAAGTATTTGGGCATCCCCCTGACAGACAAAGCCTACAAGCTCTCAACTTGGGAATAAATAGTCAACAAGCTACAAACCAGGTAAAAAATTGGACGTACAGATCCCTCAACCTAGCCTGAAGACTTATCCTAACCAAGTCGGTTTTGCAGGCTATCCCAACCTTCATGATGTCAATTTTCCTAGCCCCCAAGGGGATTCTACAAAAAATAAGAACCATACAAAGGGAATTCCTGTGGCGAGGAGCGGAAACAAGGAAAAATGGGCAATGGTAGCTTGGGAGAAGGTTTGTAAACCAAAAAGAAAAGGAGGCCTGGGGCTACACGACCAAGATGGACGATAGAAAAGATCAAGGAAACAATAATATCCATGACAAGAGAAACGGTAGAGAGCCGCAACTGCCAGATAGGACGAGCGCAACTCATAGATTGAGATCTCATAATTCTAGAGGCTTTTCAACTGAAAGGAGGATGCAACCCCAATCAGGTAAGACGGTTGTTGCAACTACAAATAGGTGAGCGAAACTAGAAACCACCACCAGAGGGCTCCCTCAAGCTAAATTTCGATGGGGCGTCGAAAGGTAACCTAGGATGGATAGGTACGAGGGGAGTAATCAGGGACAGTCAAGGAAAAATCATCAGGCTGTACACTGGGAGTCTGGAGAATTCAACCAACAATGCTGCGAAATTTGGAGCCCTGGAGATTGACCTTGAGATACTACATCGGGAAGGGATGACCAACGTAATAGTGGAAGGAGATTCAATGTTGGTCATCAACATAGTAAGGAAAATCCAAAATGACACCAGAGTGGGAAAAATTCAAAGGCATTGGTGCTTGACGTACTCCCTACAAAAAATACAGGAACATTTTCAGACGGGGATCATAGTGGAGTTGCGCTGGGTCCGAAGGTCAGCAAATGGACTAGCATATAGAATCGCTAACGAAGGGGTCAAAAAGGAAGGATCAGAACTGGATTCCACATGGAGTAACATCTCGAATGGCCAGTTTCGGACGGACTGCACCCAACTAGCGGCAAAGGACTATGACGGAAACCGAAGTATGGACGACCACATTGAGGCTAGAGGCACAAAATTAATTGAAGGGCAAGAAGAATCCAGGAAAAATCCGATAGGCCACCATTTGAACACGAGTTACAATGTACATCACGATCACACCAATGTTGTAGGAAAATCTCCCTGCAAACATGTAGATTCCCTCTTGAGAGCTAGACCTTTAACTCTAAGACATAAAGTTCTTAACATGGACATTGACTTCCTTTTATATCTAATCAAGATGATGAACGAAAGAGAAGGAAGAAGGTATGTACCTTATGAATGTCATTTTTCCCCGCAAGGTCCAGGATGAGCCTCGATCTTGAGCTCCTTGTCAGATCCTGCAAGACAAACAAAAGTACAAAAAAATTCCTACTCTACTGAGATTAGCTAAAACATAGATCCATCTACCACAGACAAACTTATATGGAACAAATACAAGTTCGAAAGAAACAGGCCAAGCATTGATTTTATTAAAGAGAACAATAAGGAAGAATACTTACAACCATAGATGTGAGTACAACAACTTCATCAAGCCCTCCTTGTCCGAACCCTTGCTTAAATAGTCCACACACAGAATGTTGATGCTCCAAATGACATCTTCTTCATGAGATCATAAGTTAGATGCTTCACAATTCTTTCCATCCTCTTTTCACCATGAGAATGCCTCCTTATATAGGCTTGGAGAGGCCCAACCACTTGAGATATCCTTGGGGTAAGTTGAGGATTTTCCTCCTTCAGTTATGGATCCTCCCTGAGATCATGGCTTAATATCATATTCGAATCCAACCACCTTCGGATATTGAGGGGATCGTTCCCTCAATATTCTCAACAAACCAAATTTTGCCCAGAAAAGGTAGCGCTTCCCCAAAAGGGGCACTAGAGCGTTATAGCACTTCCCGAAAGAAGGATAGGGGTTCCAGCGCTCCCTGACAGTGGTAGTGCTCCCCAAAAGGGGCATCAGAGCGTTATAACACTCCCCCAAAAAATAACAAGAGGTGCCAACGCTCCTTGACAGTGTATAGGGGAGTGCTCCCCTCAAAACTCATTTTTTGAGTGGTTCTTTCAATGGCAAAAAACTTGTACTTCTAGTAGACTGATTCCTCCTCTTCAAAACTAGTCTTTGAGGTGTCCTAAGTGTCCCCGTCATGTCATTGGAGGCATGACATAGGAAAGAAGGCAGTATGATGTTAGCAACACTTATAACACTTGCGGTCGAGATGCGACACTTACAACACTTGTAATGATGACACTTGCGACACTATTGAACTGAGTAATTTTGAGGTGTAACAGCTTGCCCCCCAAAGTATGAAGTTAGAAGAAGGGAACTGATAACTAAAATACTTTGCAGACTTTCAAGCAAGGGTATGGACTCCAAGAACCTGACAGAAACTGCACACGACCATCAAACAAATGTTAAGACATGCTTCAAACCCAAGGCAGGCATACCTATGCTTGAGTGATAGAGATTCTCAAGGTATGGCCGCCATAAATACACTGCAGATCCATAATTATATTGACAAAGAGATATAGCCACCAAAGATACAATGTGGATCTATATTCGCATGACCTGAACTGGTCACAGCCACGAAGAATACATAGTGGAGCTACGAGATGACAAGACATAGCCACGACCAATACAAAGTGGATCTATGTAACAATATATGTGTCAATGTTCAAATAAACCTTCGTCGCAACCTGGTCAAAGTACATACAAGAGTGACGACTCAACCCAGGATCTTCTTACCAATCCTGATGTAGTACGATTCTAACCATGCGAATAGATGTTTTGATGTCGAACATGGCAGAAACCACTTGATTACCGGTCAATTTGGTGAACCATTAACAAGCGCGAGGGAGATCACCATTGATGTCAATGATTCCCAAGGTACTTAGTACATTCCAATGAACGTGAATAGATGAGCTGAAGTCGAACATTCATGGAATCATCCAACTAGAGGTCAATGATGTTAACCCATTGTCGGACACGAGGAGGCCTTCCATTAAGGCATGCACGTCCCAAGGTACTAACTTGTTTCTAGGTCTAATCCCTGGATAATGCATTGAGGTCGACATGGATAGACTTGTTGTAGGAGGGCCTTAATGTATCCCCCATCAATGAAACGAAACTGACATAGAGATGTAATTGGTGGATCAAAAGAACATGGACTGAAATGGGTATTGAAACAAGATATTTGTGATGGCTGACTCTCGAGACAGATACTTCCCTTGAACACTGAGGAACGACAACAGAAACATGACATAGCCCAAAAATTGATGATGTAGTGGATGCTGTGACTTACGTCAGGTTACCCAAAGGAGTAAAATAAACTCAAAGGATTGGCTCAGTGCAGAGGTTCAACAGATAAAAAATGCGTGCAAAGACAAAGTGTCGTGTTCAAGGGTGACCATAAGAGTTACTTGGTAGTGTTCTCAAAAACCGCTTGGCTTGCTTCCTTCAATTTCCCCCCCCATCCAGATAGACGCGTACCTCTTTTTAATTTAATGAGCTCGAGGAGGGTAACATGTGCTCGATATAACTCACCTTCGGTAAGTTCCTCTTCCTTTGTTTAACGAACTGGAAGAAGTAAGGGTTCGGTCCCAAATGGGCCCTTCAATGTATGATTGTTTAATGAGTCTAGAGAAGGTAAACTCGGTGGTTTTTCATATTTAGAGAGTCTGAAAATGACTTAAAGACGACTCCAATGTGGTCCTTTTTCGTAATGTTAGTCTCACGAGGCTGAAAAAGAGATAAATTATCACTCGAAAGACGCCCTTTCAAGCCTTTTAACGAGTGGAAAAGGAAGCAAGATCACTTGGCAATCTTTTCATGTTTAGAGAGTCTGAAAAGAGTTTAAAGAACACTCTAGGGGGTTCCTTTTTCGTGTAGCCATGCGGGTCCAAAAAAGAGATAAAAGTTTACCCGATGCGTTCTTATATTTTCAAGCTTGAGAATGAACTAAGACTATGCTCATGGATATGACAAGGTTAAAAACGATCAAAACTGCTATGATATCTGTAATGTCAAAACTGCAATCCAGAGGTTTAGTGAGGCCATCATATTTTTAAAGAAACCCAAAAGTAACTATACCTTATGAAAAATGAAAATTTATAAATATTAATACAAGGAAAAATCTCCAATTACCATTTCATTTGCATAAGGATTCATAGCAGTGGAGATTCACATTTTGGAGGTGGATCTTGTTTTGTTCGGCACCGGAGCTACGGTTGATCATTTCTCTCGCCGTTTGGACCAGGTAAGTCCTCGTTTCTTCCTTTTCCAATTACACGGTTTGTAATTTGTTTTCAAAGCAATATTTGAATAAAAACCAAAACTCTAAGTTGTTCAAAAAAACGTTTAAAACAAAACGAACTTTCTCCAAAATGATGGAAAAAGGTGCTCATTTACAAAAATTCCTTCACAAGGTTGTGGCATGAATGCCAATGTGTTGATGCATGAATGGGTAGGTCATTTTGCCCAAGGAAAACAACATGAAACCCAAAAAACGCCCACGCAGCCATCGAATTGTGGGTGTCATTTGTTTTAATTTAAAAACATTTTTACTATTGGCTATGAGGTTGCGTTCATGTAATGATGAGCAATAGAAGGGGCATGGGTCTTTTCAACAACATAGATGATGTGTTTCAAGTTTTTTCAATTACGTAAAAAAATTACTTGAAGTGTGACTGATGAAGTTTTTGTGTTGTTTGCAGGTGACTTTGGCAAAAACCATGATTGAATGGAAAGAACGGGAGCATGAGCTAGATGATGTGACCTCTTTACGGAGGCCTCACACGTGGGACGCGTTGAGAGATTGTGGTCTTCTCAAATTCTTTAAGATGCAAAAGATGAAGAAAGAAATCCTTCTGCTTGAGTATATGATCAGTTTGTGGGATGTCGTAGAGCAAGGGTTCTGAATCGGAACACAGCTTCTAACCATCGAATTGGAATATGTGTACTTCTTGAATGGCCTCTCGAAAAGAGGGGTTCATATAGATTTTTCCGGACAAAGGGTGTTTCCTGAACCCGTGGATGTGTACCTGGAACGTCATTGTGTCCCAGGAGCGAGACTAGTGGGAGGTAGAATCCCCATCAAGGATATCAGAGAATTACCCCTTCAGTCTATTGTGTTTTCCATTACGAGTGTAACAAGAAGCACCAATGCACATCTTGTGTCAAGATCACAGGTAGCCTATGGTGTACAATGTTTAGAGCCAACATTGTTTAACTGGAGCACAGGGTTTCTTCAGAACGTAAAGGAATAGATTTCGAGATGTAGAATGGGGCAGAAGTAGTTTGGATATGGTTCTTTCTTGGTCTCATTCTTCTTAGACCGCATCCCTCAGATGAAACCTCAAATTGCATTGGCGGTACGACCAGTGGGAGAGCCACATATGGAGCGATGGACTAGTCTGTCTCTGAGACTAGTGGCAGAGTCAGAATTTCACTTTACCGGTGACTTCCTCACTTGGTTGAGACACCAATATCTTTGGATAGAAGACTTCCCATATGCCGAGGTGGAATTTTGCGGGAGTATGGATCTAGTTCTACCAGCAGGAGAAGCTTGGGATGTGTCAGGTAAGAGACCAAACAATACCTTGTCAAGTGTTTTTATATTTTTCAACATATATATATTTTTTTTGGGTACGTAGAAGAGTCTTTAACGGACGTATCGTTTTCAACATGCAGACAAGGCAGCAGTGCGTCCGGCTGAGATACCAGTACCTGGACATCGCGGGAATGCTCAGGTTGCAGTAGGTCCAGGGGCACCAGTGATAGGTCTCCAGGAGGTTGAAAGAAACCTCCAAGGCCTTACGATGGGTATCCATCCTCTACATCTACAGGGAAGAAGTGCCCTTACATCTACAAAGACACATCATGGGGGTACCTGAGAATGTTAACTCTCTACTGAGACGAGTAGTTCGCGCAGTGATGTGTTACTTGTAGAATAATGTAGCGCAAAAAGATTAGAGTCTCTCTTATGATCGTATGATTGTATGACTTGTCGGACGATGTTGTATGGGTGTGAAGACCTAAAATTTTGCTCTTCCAAATTTTTTTTTGATGTAATCAAACATTTTCAGTCACACCATATATATATATATACAGTTATGAGTTTTTACAGTGTCAAAAGATTTGTAAATAATGATGTCTCTAATGTGATGTGTTTTAATTTACATGTGGTGTACAATTTATTTTCCTTCATGAAACCTTATCTATGTGTGAGATACTGATCCATGATGTAATTAGCTAACGAATCCAAAACGTTGTTGAGTTCTCTTGGAATATGTTTGTATTCGATGTAATCAAACATTCGTTCAAGGCGACGAACCTGTAGGTGGAGATGTAGCAGGATAGGAATACGAATAGCGTAGACACGATTAAGTTGGCAGACCACAAGTTGTGAGTCTAGGTTAACAATCATATGAGAGACACCTAGGGAGGAGGCTTGGGTCAAAATTCCGATGACAGCATGATATTCTGCCATGTTGTTAGTCGATGATCCTAAGAAAATACCTCCTGAACTCACCAACTCGTTAGATTGGTAAATGACCCATGCTGTAGAAGCAACGTTCTGGGTGTGTTGACTAGCGCCATCTGCAAACCCGACAAAGATAGGAAAGGAAGACGTCATTTGCGCATGAAAACACAAGACACAGCATGAGTGGCAAAGGCAAAAACTCGAGCATGCAAAAGAAATAGACACACCAAACCAAAATACAATAATGTACAAAGTACGCATGCTAGGTGATCTAGGCATAATACTTTTTAAGGTAAAGCTCGTTCCAGGGCTCTCCCAGGGAGATTCCATCATAATCGACTAACTCATAGGTGCCTCTGTGAAAAACACATTTCACAATGTAAGGGCCATGCCACAGAGGTTCTAACTTACCTGTCCCTAACCTTTCATGATCCTGGTCATAGACGAGGACTAAGTCTCCTTCTGCAAAAGTCCAAGGATGGATGGATTTGTCGTATTGATTTTTTATCCATTTATGATGTGCCTCGTTAATGAGAGCGGCATCATGACGTGTTTCATCCAAATTGGTTAGATATAAGAAACATTCTTCTTTGGCAGAAGTATGGGATAGGAGTTCTACTTTAAGTTTCAGATATGGAATCTCACACTCGATTGGTAAAACAACTTTGATGCCATACACTAACTAGAAAGGAGTGAACCCAGTTGTGGTTTTCACGGAAGTACGGTAAGCCCAGAGAGCGGAGAAAAGTTGTAGATGTCAGGATGTCTTATTTTTCCCTACCATACGTTGAATCATAGTTTTAAGGACCTTGTTGATGGCTTCAACTTGTTCGTTGGCCTGAGGGTAGTATGGGGATGAGTTTTCGTGGCGAAAACCCAACTTGGCATGCAATTCACTCATCATCCAGTTCTTAAAGTGTGAACCGTGATCAGTGACAATGGCGTGTGGTACACCAAAACGAGTGATGATGTGGTTAAAAATGAAAAGAGTTGCAATACGACCATCGTTCAGAAAGGTAGGCATAACCTCAGCCCATTTTGTAAAGTAATCGATGACGACGATTATATAATCGTGCCCCCCGACTGAGGTAGGCTTACACTGCATGAAATCGATACCCCACTTGGAAAAGGGGCCGATGGCGATAACGAGGTGTAGCTTAGTAGGGTGGGTGTGTGCCTTGTTGTTAAAAACTTGGCAGGCTGGGCATTTTTTGACTACCGCAATACAATCTTTGAAAATCGAGGGCCAAAAATAGCCGGCGCGTAAAATTTTATGGGTTGTAGCCATCCCAGAAAGGTGACCGCCACAAGCTCCGAGGTGACAGTCATTCAGAACGTGTTCAACCTCTTCATGAGTCAAACATCGTCGAAGGATAGTATCAATACCACGGCGATACAAAGTGTCGTCGACGATAAGGTAACGACGAGAATGGTCGCGAATACGTCGACACCCTTCACGAGAAATGTTAGGATGAAAGCGTTGGGTTTGGAGATAAAGAAGGATATCTCCATACCAAGGATCAGATGTGTTGATGAGGAATAGAGCTTCGTCAAGGAGAGAATCTTTGGGCTCAATATCTTCATCAACATGGGGAAAATCGCAGATAAGCTCCGCAAACACCAGGGACTTTTTGGCTTTGGACTTTACAAATTCAAGATCGAATTCCTAAAGGATGACGATCCATTTAGAGTATTTTACCCCGATAATTTGACGTGTCAAGATATGATACATGGGGTTTGAGTCCGCGATAACAATGGTGGTGCGTAGCAGGATGTAGTGGTGAAATCTCTAGACAGTGATGGCGGCTGCCAGAGCCAGTTTCTCTACATGTGAATATCGGAGTTCAGGTCTAGATAAACTCTTACTCAGGTAATAGATCACATGTTCTTCACCGTTGGGGTCCTCCCGAACTAACACCATCACAATAGTGGAAGTAGAGGCAGCTAAGTAAAGGATGTAGTCCTTTGTATAATCTAGAGGATGCAACAAAGGTGCATGGGTCAAGGCATGCTTGAGAGCATCAAACTATCGATGAGAAGTGTCATCCCAGATGAAAGGGACGTTTTTCTGCAACAATCACGTGAATCCTTTAGTTATCTTAGCGTAGTTACAAATGAAACGATGAAGGAAGTTTGCTTTCCCTTGCAAACTTTGGAGTTGGGTCAAATTAGTAGGCGGAGGTAAGGCCATAATAGCCTTAATCTTTAATGGATCCACTCGAATCTCATTCTTAGAGACAACGAAACTGAGGAGTCGACCGGATTCGACATCAAAAATACACTTATGTGGGTTCAAATGGATATAGTAAAATCGACATCGAAGAAAAATAGCCCGTAGGTGATCAACATGATTTGATCAATTGGATGAGTGGGCAGGTAAGTCGTCGAGGTAAGGTTCTGCAATATGCTTGATATCGTGGAAAGCGTATGACATAGCCCGCTAGAAAGTAGCACCAACATTTTTGAGACCAAATGGTAGCTTCCGATAGGTGAAAGTTCCCCATGGGTAGATAAAGGTTGTCTTATGTTGATCAGCAGGTAAAATTTCAATCTGGTTATACATGGAGAAACCATCCATGAAAGAGAAAATTACACTCCCAGCGCAATTATCAATGATCTGGTCGATGAAGGGCGTAGGGTAGTTGTCCTTTGGACAAGCCTTATTGAGATCCCGATAGTCAACGCAGACGCGAATGGTCCCGTATTTTTTGGCAACCGGAACAAGGTTGGAGACCCATTCCGTCAAGGGGACAGGATAGATAAAGTCAGATTTCAAAAGTTTCTCAACTTTTGCCTTTATAGCTGTGATTTTCTTAGGATGAACCGGGCGGAGTTTCTGTCGAACAGGCTTCACACCTGGGTAAGTCTTGATTTCATGCACGAGGATCGAGGGGTCGATCCCTGGCATTTCTTCGTAGCTCCAAGCGAAGACATCGCAAAATTATTTAAACATGGTGATATAAGAGACCACCTCTTCGGGCGTGCAATTAGCACCGAGGTTAATCTTTTCCACAATGCCTTCTTTGATCGAAATATCAATAACGATCGTAGTAGAAATATTACCTAGATTCCCCTCAGAAAGAATATCTTGTGTGAGGATGGGAGATTGCGGAGAATTGGTAACATCAGAAGGGAAGACAGAGTGTATGTCTTTGTGAATTTATTCTAGAGGTAGAAGAAAAGAGGATTGATTATGGCTATCATCCCAAGGTACATCGTCAATGCTAAGCATTTCCATTATAGATTTGTCAGAAGGAAAAATTTGGGAAATGTAATCGATTGCAGACAATAGGGAATCCAACCATGATGGCATCGAGTAGGTATCGGGTGCCAATAGATGTGGGTCATCTAGGGAGGAAGAGGCAGATTGAATAGAAACGTATGTGGCCTCGGCTAGGCTAAGTGGCATGGTGTCACCTAGTACATCGAATTCCATAGGACTAGGTACAATCCAGGGGTCAGATGATTCCAAAGATTGATAAGCCATAGTCGAAATCATATTGACGGTGGAAATATGATGTGTGGTGGGTGGAAGTGGTGTAGGGAAGGTACCCATAAGGCTAGAATATTTCAACAAGCCAACACCAACGCTTTCATACATAATCTTGTGGTCTCCCAAAAAAGGAATGTTGTTGGTAGAAGGAGCACGAGCATCGAGTGTAAAAAAATCTAGTTGGTCGATAGTGACAATTTTTCCTTGATGAGGGAATTGTACACATTGAAACACCGATGAGGTGACAACAGTCATAGCGTAGAACCAACTTCTTCTGAGTAATAGGTTGTAATCAAGGGGGGCATCGACCACCTCGACATCAACAGTAACAGTTTATCCTCCCAACTAAACAGCTAAGGATTGTAAAATTTTGTGAGGATGAAAACCTTGCCCATCGAAAGAGCGTAACATCGTAGGGGATTTGTTAAGGGCAGGTGATTTCAATCCTTTCCAACAAGACAAAGACATGGCACAAGTAGAGGCTCCCTCATCCAAGATAGTTCAATGGATTTGTTGATTGTGAACAACAACATCGATTTGAAAAGCTAGTTGGTGGGAGAGTTGAGACTGATAATCATCCAGATTAAATGTGAGGTTATTAGATGACTCAGGATCAAAAGCACCAATGGCAGCCAAGAGCATTCTACATCGACTGGGACAGTGTTGTAGAACTTCCAAAGCAGACATAGCACATGGTGCTTGAACCAAATCTTCAACGATGTTGTAGTTTTAGGCAGCCCGTGAACTAGGATTGAAGGTAGATTTTCGAATAGTGCTCTTAGGAGGGCATAAGATGGAGTCAAACGAAGGTTTCTCGATCTGGAGTGACCTGGACGGAGGGCTAGCAGATAGAGGACTAACAAAAGATGGTGATGGGTCCAGTAAAGAACCGTTAGTGGTCTTCGGCTTATCAGGTTTAACTGGTGTGTCGTATGTCATAGTGCGAGTGGTCAGATTAATCCCGTTAAACATGTAAATATGGGCACTTGTCGAGGCCTCATCATGGGATTAGTTGGAACTGCCCCCTGGAGTGGGGGTTTGAGCAACCAAGGATTGTTGTTGTGGAAAAGGCTGAGTAAGCACAGCGGGTTATGAATTTCCTTTAAAAAGTTTGGCCACTTCATTGCAATGTGGACAATCTCGGGTGTAGTGATCATCACCACAAATGAGACATGGGAATTTCGGTTTCCATTGTGGTTGTTTTCCGACAACAGGGGTTTGAGTTTGATTTTTTGGTTGGTAATTGTTATTGTTTTTCTTCGGTTTATTTCTCGTCTTCTTCTTACCTCCGGATTGTTGTGAAGGGGCAGATTGGATTGCATTCACCTCAAAGATCTAAGTTTGAGGGGAGGTAGAAGAGGGTGTGGTCGAACTGGGAGCAGATGTCGAAGCAGATCGCTGGGTTGTTCTAGTCGACTGGGAAGTAGATTGGGTTTTGACGGAGCCAATAACTCCATCCGCGTGTGCATTAGATGATGGTTTGGATGGATCAGTAGTGGCACGGGTAGAATTTGGTATCAATTCGTACAGAGTACCCGATTGTGAATAAACCAAATCTAAGTACTAAGATCGAGAAATAACTTCTTTCTCGGTGACTACACCACCCATGGCAACATCACGAGCGATCGGGGGTAACAGTGATTTAGTGAACCATTCCGCTAATAACTGGTCAGGAATGATTGCTGTGATCAACCTTTATCGTCGTCTCCATTCATGAATATGATCAGAGATATGCACAGAGTTCATCTAACGAAGGGAGGTCAATAGTTCAGTACCCGTCTCGTATTGAATGGGTAGTTGGAAGTGCGTGAGGAAAGACATGGAAAGGGAGTTGAAATCTTGAAATGAAGCACGTGGTATTTCAATATACCACTTCGTTGCAGAACCCGTAAGTGTTTGTTGGAAAAGACACAAACGTATAGAATCATCCATGAGGGAGTTTGATGAACACCACAAATGGAAAGTCATCACATGGTTATTTGGATCTTCTCCAGATTTTTCGTCGAATTTCAGAATATCAGAAGGAAGTTTAGCTGGAATAACTTGCCAAACCGGAGAATGAAAAATAGGATCATTCGTTAACCGAGACAAATCTGGGAGATCCAGAGTCGCAAGGAAAGGTAACTGTCGGTTAACTTGCGGGTGATACTGGTGTGGCATAGGAACACCAATAGGACCATACACTGGGTTAGGTGGATAACTGTAACAAGTGGATCCTCCTGCATAAGGTTGATGTTGACCAGAGTACACAGGATTTGAGGGGGTTCGAGAAACATGTGCGAGCGGAGGATAACCAGATGGGTTTTGAGGATTATAAGTTAGATTTGGTGTTTGCCTATAAGGGGGGTAAACATTTTGTCCATAAGGAGGATATAGATGAGTTCCTTGAGGAAGAAGAGGTTGTTTTGGATCTTGAGGATTATATCCTCCCGAGAATTGTGGGTTTCCTGGGAAAGGAATGTTCCACGGATTGGGCGTTGTAGACGTATTTTGTCCATACGGTTGATGATGGGCTCCGGTTTGAGACTGTCCCCCAACATGAGGTTTCCCTCCAAATGGAGGTTGTCTTCTAGCAGGAGGATGCCCCCCAAAAGGAGGTTTCCCTCTGAAAGGAGGTTGGCCTCCAAATGGAGGTTGTCCTCCGAGAGGGGGTTGCCCCCCAGCATGAAGTGGAGTTCCTGGAATTTGGGAACCAGACGTAAACAACTGACCGATGCCGCTTAATGGATTAAGGCCACCAAGACCGGTCCCTCCGGGTTGTTGTATAGGTATAGAACTTCCAGGCATAACTTGGGTAGTGGTGACAACAGAAGAATTCAATGCTCTATACCAAAAAGGAAGTGATGATGAAGGCTTAGATGCTAGTGGTGTGCCAATTGTAGTTTGGATATCCACCACATTACCGGTGGGAATAGTCGGGATGTGAGGGACCATTGTAGAATGGGTCGTCTTGAGAGAAAAAGTGGAACTTGGGCCAACAGATAGCATGTTCGTATCAACGGACGGTGTAGTTGAAAAAATGGTTGTACCAATAAAATGATCTAAGGGTATAGTGTAGGTAGCAGGTATATCGACACCTATTCCTGGTCCGTAAAGATCACGCACCGTGCGCGGTGGGCTTCGAACAATGTCCACAGTCCAAAGGGGGTCTCTGACTAGAGGGTTTGAATGAGACCCAGTCAGAATGTCAGAAGGATTAAAAACAACAAGTTCTTCGGCTGAATTCAGTTGGAGAAAATGCCTCTCATATCCCATAGGAATGTGGAAATCCTCCAGAGACTCTGAAACAATTCGAAAATCCTCTAAAGAGGTGGGAATTTCCTCCTGGGAGGTTATAATGTCATGAACCTCGCTCTGCTGAGGAGATCCCTCCATGGAATGAGGGGGTAAAGGGGTAGTATCTTCCATATTTTCTAGAGGAAGTCCCTGTACCCTACGCGAATGGCATGGAGGGTCGATGTTGGCGGAAAAAAATCTATGGCCAACTAACGAAAAAGAAACAACATATGATAATAGAATCTAGGAATAAAAAACAAGCAAGCAAAACCTTCTCTCGATGACTGTGCTAGTTGGTGATGAAATCCAATGTCACGTGATCAATTCAAAAAGGAGCTAGGATATGGTGGAAGAGTTACAATGGTGACCTGCTTAACGAACTTTCACCTTGGTGCAAGCTTCCACGCAGTAATTGTGGATTTACCCTCCAAGGAGCCCGGGTGAGTTTGACCAATGTTTGTTCCAGGTACAGTGAGACTTCCCTTCACCGTCACCTTGTGTAAGTACCTAAAGATTATGGCAACTAAAGGCACCAATTCGCAGTTAGTCCCTGGGCGGGTATATTCGACAGTTCGATCCGAACGTATGGGCAGGATAACAAGTCTGAAATCAACCCGAGAGGCTCCCACACATAATCGTGGGTATACCTTCAAGTGACCCCCAATATACGATCCAACCACTACAAACAGTTGAACCACGGAGGGATAATCTATGTAATTCGCTTGAATGTGACCTCGTGTGTAACCCCTGTGTGAGAGGGGGATCCCAGAAAACCTATACGACAATTGGATTTGACTCTCCCTGGCTCAGGATGCTAATGTTTGTTTTGAAAACTTTGGAGAGTTGTACTCACAGCCTAATCCAAAGTGCTAATCCTAGTCCAATGTTGGTGGAAGATCCTAAAAATAAAAGAAATGTTCTAGATAATTTTTAATTAGTGTTCGTTTTACAACTGTTCTTTACTCAAAGGGTGTATGAAAGTGAAACTAATGGAATGATGACTCAATCCCCAAAAAATGCATAAAAGATGATAAACAATCGTTCATTTTCAATGAATGCCTATTTAAGGGAGAGAGAAAGAGTTGTTTTCACTATCAAACACTAATATGGAATGTCCTCAATCAATTTGTTCTCAATCAAATCCAATGTAATGCTAAAACATTTTAGAAATGCCTTCTAATATGCAAACCAATCACTAAGATGTATCTTTGTTGTTTGTATGTGAATGGTGATTAATTCAATGAAGGAAATTTTGACTGCTAACTATCCTTTTAGATCGAGAAGATTCAAACAAGTATAAGCAGATTTCACACAAACAACACACCCTCTTGCTATGATTAACAAGAAGCAAAAAGAAAACAAAGCAAATCAAAAAATCTCAAACAAAAGAAAGATGCTAAGAAAAAATGACCTCAAAGAACCAAAATAGATGATTCACATATTTCTGATGTCCTTAACCAGAGTTCTCGCTCAGTCAGATAAGAGAGAAGAAAGTAGTCGATTGATTCCAAGTTCTCAAGAGCAGAAAAACTCAAAATAAGGAGGAAGGTAAAAAAAAATCTGAACAACAAATTACTTGTTTCTCAGAAAGAAGAGTGTTGAAGGTCAATGTGAAGATGTACTAGAGTACAAAGAAGTTGAGCAAGGGCAAAAGCAGAGACTGGACTTCAGAAAAGACAATCCTAGAAGATTTTTTTTTTTTGCAAAGAAAAGGGCGACGCTCTGTGCAAAGCCAACAAGGAGCGTAGGCGCTCTGATAACATATGCAGGGGAGCGTTGGTGTCTTAAAACTCGAAAAAGTCCAAAAAAAACAAAACTCAGTCAAACTTTGTTAATCACAATGGATGTGATGGAATAAGGATCTAATTAGCAATGTTTAATCAGACATACAAGGTGAACAAGGTCCAAAAAGAACGAAGGGTAAGACAAGGTCTGTGAGGAAAACCAAAATTGAAAGCTTTGATTAATCCCCAACGGAGTCATCAGTTTCTGTTGTAGGAAAATCTCCCTGTGGACAGGTAGATTCCCTCTTGAGAGCTTGACCTTTAACTCTAAGACAGAAAGTGCTTAACATGGACACTAACTTCCTTTTAGATCTAATCAAGCTGATGAACGAAAGAGAAGGAAGAAGGTACGTACCTTATGAACGTCGTTTTTCCCCGCAAGGTCTAGGATGAGCCTCGATCTTGAGCTCCTTGTCAGATCCTGCAAGACAAAAAAAAGTACAAAAAACTTCCTACTCTACTGAGATTAGCCAAAACATAGATCCATCTACCGCAGACAAACTTATATGGAACAAATACAAGTTCGAAAGAAACAGGCCAAGCATTGATTGTATTAAAGAGAACAATAACGAAGAATACTTACAACCATAGATGTGAGTACAATAGCTTCGTCAAGCCCTCCTTGTTCGAACCCTTGCTTAAACAATCCACACACAGAATGTTGATTCTCCAAATGACATCTTCTTCATGAGATCATAAGTTAGATTCTTCACAATTCTTTCCATCCTCTTTTCACCATGAGAAGGCCTCCTTATATAGGCTTGGAGAGGCCCAACCACTTGAGATATCCTTGGGGTAAGTTGAGGATTTTCCTCCTTCAGTTATGGATCCTCCCTAAGATCATGGCTTGAGATCATATTCGAATCCAACCACCTTCAAATATTGAGGGGATCGTTCCCTCAATCTTCTCAACAAACCAAATTTCGCCCAGAAAAGGTAGCGCTCCCCCAAAAGGGGCACCAGAGCGTTATAACGCTTCCCCAAAGAAGGATAGGGGCACCAACACTCCCTGACAATGGAAGCGCTCCCCAAAAGGGGCATCAGAGCGTTATAACGCTCCCCCAGAGAAGAACAAGAGGCGCCAACGCTCCTTGACAGTGTATAGGGGAGCGCTCCCCTCAAAACTCATTTTTTGAGTGGTTCTTTCAATGGCAAAAAACTTGTACTTCCAGTAGACTGATTCCTCCTCTTCAAAACTAGTCTTTGAGGTTTCATAAGTGTCCCCGTCATGTCGTTGGAGGCATGACATAGGCAAGAAGGCAATATGATGTTAGCAACAATTATAACACTTGCGGTCGAGATGCGACACTTGCGGACAAGATGTGACACTTACAACACTTGTAATGACGACACTTGCGACACTATTGAAGTGAGTAATTTTGAGGTGTAACAACCACAAGAGGCGGTACAACGCCATGGTCCATTCAATAGAATGAAGTACAGGGGTTGGTAGTGGGAGAGAGGAAAGGGTAATCCACAGACGACAAAGGACGAAGATCAAAAGGATAGCCCAAGGGCAGGAATGGGGACACTGCATCCACGCACAGGTCTCGTGGGAGGAAATGATTTGCGTACAACTTGCAAGGCGAAGGATTGGCGTAGGGACGATGATAAGATTCCCAAGCACACACACTCTGAAATAGTGAAAAAGGACCAAAAGGTACGCCCTTATTGGAGAACCATGATTACCAGGATAAGATCACATCCCGGAAAACACCTTAAAAGAAGAAGCATCAGGGATAGCTACAGACCAACGAGCAACAATTTCAGAGACCAGGAAGGGGCGAATAGAAGCAGAGGACGAAGTTAATATAGAAGCCACTACATTCAAACAAAGATGGTAAGAAGGAAGAATACCCAGAGTAAGAGGGGGCCTCCAGGGGAGGAACCTCCAACAAGCGCCCGGAAGATCACTAGAATGGAACAGGCGGCCAGGGAGGCCAAATGCACCTTTCTTGAGCAGGTCGATACAAAAGGCAAAGAGGTCATCGACAGGTGGGAGCGGTAAGTCAACACCAAGCGCCAGGGCAAAGCCTGGGTGGAACTCATCCGAGAAGCAGGCAGGATAAGGGACCCAGGGGCCACACAGCCTAGGAAAACCCTCTACCACAAAACGGTGGAGGAAGCTTGGCGTACATAAATGTTGATAAGTAAGCTGAGAGCTGATAAGAATGAGACCAACAGGGTGGAAAACCATTGCCACAATAAAGGAGCTCACAGATATTCTGAGTCGCCTCAGCAACCTGGAGGCCAACGCAAGAAGAATAGCAGAGGAATAGAGGAACCAAAGCGAAAAAGTGGAACGACTGGCTGGACAATTCCAACTTTACCTTCGCTATGTCCACCACATGGACATCACTCCAACAGATCAACGCGAAACACCAACTTGCATTAGAAAGCTGCGCACGGTGGAGCAAAAAAAGGAGAACGAGGCAATAAAGGAAGGAGATGAAATCCATCCAATCCTCTTGGACTAGCGCAACCTCAACCTAAGGTCATTTTGTTTATCAGTATATGAGCAACCCCTGTTATACATTCTTGTTTTTATGTATATCTTATGATATAAGTTTTTGTTTTCAAACGAGTTTTCGAAGACTGGGTCAGTTTTCCAGGGTGGTGGCCCAACCCTCCCCTCGCTTATGTAGACAACGCAACTTCGGGACCCCTGATCTGGTTTCCTTTTTGACAGATCAGGGGATACCCCTCCATCCCTTTTTGTAACATAATTTTCTCAATAATATAGAATCTCAACTTACTTACTAATCTATATATATATATATATATATATATA
>JZKD02S1625353.1:492362-506503 GCA_000966675.3 Picea glauca
TTTTAATTATTTTAAAGTACAATTATTTTATATTTAGTTTAACTTTTAAAATTATTAAAGAACCAATATTTTAATGTATTACTAAAGGTAACATTTTTAAAGAGATAAGTGATTATATCTTTATTTGTGAGTGATCCTTTGAATATGTAAACTTTTAATCATTTAAGTTTTACTTGTATGATTATGTAAATTTTTAATAATTTAAGTTTTATTTTGAATATGTAAACTTTAATAATTTAAGTTTTATTTGTATGTGGATTACGCAAATCTTTAATAATTTAAGTTTTAATTGTATGTAGATTAGGAGTGGATTAACAATTCTAAATAAGAAGATTTTAAATATAGATGTTTAAAGGTGGGAAAAAAATTGTTGTTGTTTATAATTGAATTTAATAGAAATTTATGTGGTTGATAATTTTGTAACATTTGATAAAATAGTAATGCTAATGATAACTTTTGAAACTTTATAACATAATGTGAGAATTATAATTTATATGGTTAATATCATAATTTATTATCAATATAGTTAATTGAGTTTTAGTTTAAGTAGTTGAAATAAATAATTATTATTCTTCTTTCTTAAATTCAATTTCCACTAACTACAATACTAATAATTTAATTTAAAATCACAATCTATTTACACTTCAAAAACCTCTTCAAGTAAGGAAGAATCCAAAATTTATAAGAATTTCATAAATTATAAAAATTAATTTCACACGGATGCAGAGATGTGGCCCATAATGTAATGTGGCCCATAAAAACATAGTAATTCTAATATACATCTCTACATCTCCGACACGACATCTCCCAGGTGCTTGTGTCGGACTTGGCTTATCTGTCAATCTACATCTATCGCTGTCTCTCTCGCTCTCGGTATAATCACTGTGATCTGTCCATCTAGGCATCAGGTTCGGGACCAGGCCCGGCTTCACCTAGGTTCTTTCCATCGACGTGGTGAGGACACGTGCATGTTTCAGAGGTGGACGGAAGGAGTTGGCTGGAAGAAGGCAGTGTGTCCAAAACATGATTGGTGAAGGTCAAAGGTTTAGTTTGGCCTAGAAAATGAAACCCTAATCACTCATAAGTGGCAATCAGCTAGCCACCATAGTAAATTTTAAATATGATTAAGTAAAATTAAAAAACTAAGCATGTAAACTGATGTCTTTATAATAGTGAGGAAGTTGGTGGTTGAAATCACAACCATTGATTTATTGGGACTACTAAGAATATTCCATTAATATTTAATCTTGTCCATACAAAACTGATTAAGCACTAAAAACCTATTAAATGTGCCCATGGTCGTGTATGCCTTTCGGCATAATTATTAGTTGTTATTTAGAAATGTGGATTATTTTTGGAGTTGGTTAAACTTTTTTTTTTGTTTATTTAAATTGTATTTCTGAATATGGGACACTATTATATAAACTTAACCACTCTAATCTGCAAATTCAACCATTCCTCACTAAATTTTAAACAAAATCAAAAAATAAATCACTTAAAAAAAAAACTTTAAAACTAAGTTAACTAATTTATTTTTTTATATTTAAAAAAAACAAATTATTAATTAAATCAAAATTAGTTTTTAGCTAAAAACTACCAAATCCTTTATAATATCACTTATACTCCATTATCACTAAAACTAACCTAGATCATTAACAAACTCTTTAAATACTTTAAAATATGTTTTATTTATTTTTATCAAACCACATGAATATCATTCATTCCTAATTACAATCCAAGGGGTTTGGGAGATATCTAAATTGCCCCCCAAATCATTAAAATGAAACAATGAATGTTCGACCAAATTTCGACAAAAAAGTAAAACATTTGAATGAACGGATAACAATACCGGATCTCTACGTCTATATTTCTCTAACTTCTTTTAGAAGTAGACATTAACACGAATATTAAACTATTTCCATCTATACGTCCATTTTGAATGTAATTTAACAAATCTCAATCTCGTTCGATTTGGAGCATGTCCAAATTTTCAGTATAATGTAGCAAATTTCAATCTCATCTATTTGGAGTAGTGCACAAGTTTAGAAATGTGAGATGCAGGTTGTGTTGTGGAGATACTTCCAAGCTAATTCATTAATTTCAATTGGAGTAAGTTAATTAGTGACTAAACAGACCCACTTTTCAAGTAAAAAATGGTTTGAATTAGGTTAGATTTTTAATAGTAATTTGAGTTAGAAATTTGGTCAACAAGATTTTGAGTCAAAATCTTATTTTAGGGATTTTGCTCTATTTTAAACTAACCCAATGCTCATAAAATCGAATTTAGCCAAAAATTTTAAAAATGACTTTCAAAAAACCTACTATAAAAATAACTTGTAACTTGGAGGGAAGATTGCTCCCAAATTAACTCACTCCATTTAAATTGATATTTAATGAATACTCAATTATTATTTTGTTTGTAAATTATTTGGTGGATAACCGTTGTGTGTAAAACAAAGTTGTCCATTATATACCATATTCCTAACTCTAACAACAACAAGTATGTTAGCTATGAGACCTTTGTTAAATATTAAATTTGTAAATAAACCTTATATATTAAGACCTTGGTTTCATTATCTTATAAAATTCATGTAATTTTCTGTTTGTAAATTATTTGGTGGATAACCGTTGTGTGTAAAACAAAGTTGTCCATTATATACCATATTCCTAACTCTAACAACAACAAGTATGTTAGCTATGAGACCTTTGTTAAATATTAAATTTGTAAATAAACCTTATATATTAAGACCTTGGTTTCATTATCTTATAAAATTCATGTAATTTTCTTTAAAAAAGAGAGATCCACAAATGTTTTCTAAAGTTAGATATTTTGTAAAAGTTTAAATAAACAAAAGTGAATGATAAAATTTATCTTTTATTTTATTAATAATTTTTTTTACAATTCATGTCTATTCATGTAAAAATTGTTTTTTTCAAAATAACATATTTAATTTTTTTACAATTTATGTCTATTCATGTAAAAATTGTTTTTTTCAAATTAACATATTTTGTCATTAAATTATATATATATATATATATATATATATATATATATATATATATATATATATATAGTAAGATTTCACTCTCTATATTTACTCTTATGTTTGATAAAATTATTTAATTATATTTTTATTTTCATTTTCACTTTCGTAGTCTAATTTCATTAAATTAAAGTAAAATTCTCATTTTTACTTTCCTAATTTAATTTTATTAAAGAAAAAATTATAAAATAGTTTTTAATTATTTAAATTATTTATATAATAAAAATATATTTAAAATTATATACAATTAGTTTTTGGTAAAATTATATATATATTAGTAAGTGAGTTGAGATTCTATATTATTGAGAAAATTATGTTACAAAAAGGGATGGAGGGGTATCCCCTAATCTGCCAAAAAAGAAACTAGATTAGGGGTCCCGAAGTTGCGTTGTCTACATAAACGAGGGGAGGGTTGGGCCACCATCCTGGGAAACCGACCCAGTCTCTGAAAACTCGTTTGAAAATAAAAACTTATATCATAAGATATACATAGAAACAAGAAAGTATAACAGGGGTTGCTCATATACTGATAAACAAAATAACCTTGGGTTGAGGTTGCGCTAGTCCAAGAGGATTGGATGGATTTCATCTCCTTCCTTTATTGCCTCGTTCTCCTTTTTCTACTCTACCGTGCGCAACTTTCTAATGCAAGTTGGTGTTCCGCATTGATCTGCTGGAGTGATGTCCATGTGGTGGACATAGCGAAGGTAAAGTTGGAATTGTCCAGCCAGTCGTTCCACTTTTTCGCTTTGGTTCCTCTGATCCACTACTATTCTTCTTGTGTTGGCCTCTAGGTTGTTGAGGCGGCTCAGAATATCTGTGAGCTCCTTCTTGTGGCAATGGTTTGCCACCCTGTTGGTCTCATTCTTGTCAGCTCTCATCTTACTTATCAGCATTTTTGTATGCCAGGCTTCCTCCACCGTTTTGTGGTAGAGGGTTTTCCTGGGCTGTGTGGCCCCTAGGTCCCTTATCCTGTCTACTTCTCGGATGAGTTCCACCCAGGCTTTTCCCTGGCGCTTGATGTTGACTTCCCGCTCCCACCTGTCGATGATCTCTTTGCCTTTTGTATCGACCTACTCAAGAAAGGTGCATTTGGCCTCCCTGGCCGCCTGTTCCATTCTAGTGATCTTTCGGGTGCTTGTTGGAGGTTCCTCCCCCAGAGGCCCCCTCTTACTCTGGGTATTCTTCCTTCTTACCATCTTTGTTTGAATGCAGTGGCTTCTATCTTGACTTTGTCCTCCGCTTCTATTCGCCCCTTTCTGGTCTCTGAAATTGTTGCTCGTTGGTCTGTAGCTATCCCTGATGCTTCTTCTTTTAAGGTGTTTTCTGGGATGTAATCTTATCTTGGTAATCATGGTTCTCATGTAAAGGCGTACCTTTTGGTATTTTTTCACTGTTTCAGAGTGTGTGTGTTTGGGAATCTTGTCGTCGTCCCTGCATCAATCCTTCGCCTTGCACATTGTATGCGACTCATTTCCTCCCACGGGACCTATGCGTGGATGTGGTGTCCCCATTCCTACCCTCGGGCTATCCTTTTGATCTTTGTTCTTTGTCGTCTATGGATTACCCTTTCCACTCTCCCACGAACAACCCCTGTAATTCATTCTATTGAATGGACCGTGGTGTCATACCGTCTCTTGTTGTGTGACCGTGATCTGCATTGTAACTCGTGTTCAAATGGTGGCCTATCAGATTATGCCTGGATTTTGCTTGCCCTTCAATTAATTTTGTGCCTCCAGCCTCAATGTGGTCGTCCATACTTCGGTTGTCGTCATAGTCCTTTGCCGCTAGTTGGGTGCAGTTCGTCCGAAACTAGCCATTCGAGATGTTACTCCATGTGGAATCCAGTTTGGATCCTTCCTTTTCGACCCCTTCCTTAGCGATTCTATCTGCTAGTCCATTTGTTGACCTTCGGACCTAACGCAACTCCAATGTGATCCCCGTCTGCAAATGCTCCTGTATTTTTTGCAGGGAGTACGCCAAGCACCAATGCCTTTGAATTTTTCCCACTCTGGTGTCATTTTGGAGTTTCCTTACTATGTTGATGACCAATATTGAATCTCCTTCCACTATTACGTTGGTCATCCCTTCTCGATGTAGTATCTCAAGGCCGATCTCCAGGGCTCCAAATTCCGCAGTGTTGTTGGTTGAATTCCCCAGACTCTCAGTGTACAACCTGATAATTTTTCCTTGACTGTCCCTGATTACTCCCCCCATACCTGTTCATCCTGGGTTACCTTTCGATGCCCCGTTGAAATTTAGCTTGAGGGAGCCCTCTGGTGGCAGTTTCTAGTTGCACTCACCTATTTGTAGTTGCAGCAACCGTCTTACCTGATTGGGGTTGCGTCCTCCTTTCAATTGAAAAGCCTCTAGAATTCTGAGATCCCGATCTGTGAGTTGCGCTCGTCCTGTCTGGCAGTTGCGGCTCTGTACCGTTTCTCTTGTCATGGCTATTATTGTTTCCTTGATCTTTCCTGCCGTCCATATTTCATGCTGTCCATCTTGGTCGTGTAGCCCCAGGCCTCCTTTGATTTTTGGTTTACAAACCTTCTCCCAAGCCACCAGTGCCCATTTTTTCCTTGTTTCCACTCCTCGCCACAGGAATTCCCTTTGTATGGTTCTTATTTTTGTAGAATCCCCTTGGGGGCTAGGAAAATTGACATCATGAAGGTTGGGATAGCCTGCAAAACCGAATTGGTTAGGATAAGTCTTCCGGCTAGGTTGAGGGATCTGTACGTCCAATTTTTTACCCGGTTTGTAGCTTGTTGACTATTTCTTCCCAAGTTGATATCTTGTAGGATTTGTCTGTCAGGGGGATGCCCAAATACTTGGTTGGGAGGGATTTGTGTTCAAAGTCCAAGATGTTGGCCAAATTCCTTTGGATAACAGGGTTGGTATTAAAGAAGAAGATCATAGATTTGGACTGGTTTATCTCTGCCCCTGAGGCTTCTCCAAACTCGTTTAAGATTCGTTTGTAGGCTTTCACTTCCTTGACCGTGGGCATGCCATAAAGTAAGGTATCATCCACAAACTGTTGGTGTGTAGAAGTTGGGCAATTCTCGTAGGGTTTGATACCTTTTATTTCCCCTGTTGCGGTTGCGCTTTTTATGCTTCGACTGAGTCCTTCCATCATTAAGATGAAAAGGAAGGGGGACAACGGGTCTCCTTGTCTGATGTCTCTCGTGGACCAGTAAGGTTTGGCAAGGGCTCCATTTACTAGTAGCGAGAAGCTTGTTGTGGATACTAGGTTGACTATCCATCTAATCCAGTCTTGGGTGAAGCCGAAGGCTTCCAAGGTCCTGACCATATAGTGCTAGTTGATTTTGTCATAGGCTTTTGCTAGGTCTAGTTGTATTATCATTCCCCCTCTTTTTTGAAGCTTCAGGGTGTGGATAAGTTCGTGAGCATGGATAATATTGTCCATTATTTGCCTACCTTCCATGAAACTTACTTGCTCTTGTGAAACCAGTATGGGTAAAAGTGGTTTCAATCTATTTACTATGACCTTGGAAATTATCTTATACACCACATTGCACAACGCTATAGGTCTGTAATGATCAAGGGTTTTGGCTTCATTTTCTTTAGGGATGAGTGTAATAATTGTAGCATTTAGTGCTTTCAAAATGGAGGTTGACCTTCTAGATTCTTCCACTACC
Organism: Picea glauca; assembly: GCA_000966675.3. NCBI lineage: Eukaryota > Viridiplantae > Streptophyta > Pinopsida > Pinales > Pinaceae > Picea > Picea glauca. The sequence goes on from JZKD02S1625353.1 coordinate 499,063, forward strand.
CTATAAACGTCTTGTTTGACAACTTCCCAGCAGGCTTTGAAGAACTCCACTGTGAAACCATCTGGGCCTGGGGCTTTTCCATTAGGCATTTCCTGGAGTGCTTGATCTATTTCCTCCTCCACAATGGACTTGTTCAGGTTGTTGTTTTCTTCGTTTTTTACTAGGCGCAGGATATGTTGGATTACCTTTTGTATGGCCTCCGTTCTATCTTGGTTGGGTTCCTAGGCTATCCCTTGGAAGTGGTTTACCAAATTTGTTTCGATGTCCTTATGGGACTCTCTTTCTATGCCATCCTAGTCCCTAATCTTCAAGATTTTGTTGTGGGCTCTTCTTGCCATGGTTGTTCTATGAAAAAACTTGGTGTTCCTTTCTCCTTCCTTTAGCCATCTGATCCAGGACTTTTTTCGCCAGAGAGTTTCTTCTTGCTGGCATCGTTCATCCTATTCTCGAGTCATCTGGATCTCCTCCTTTTTCTTCTCTTCATTGTAGCCCTCCGAATTGTAGGTTTCCTAGAGATTTTTCATTTTTTCTTCAATGTTGTTCCTCTCTTGGTTTATATTCCCAAAAGTGTCATGGTTCCACTCCTTGAGACTATATTTGATATGTTTTAGTTTTTTGTAGAGTTTGAACATATGTGTCCCTTGCTCTGGTTGCTCCTCACGCCACCACTGTTTGATTCTTTCCTTGAAAGTCGGGTGTTCCATCCAGAATTTCTCAAATCTGAAAGGTCTGTTCTTTGGTGTGGTTTGGAAGCCTGCTTCCAGTTGCACTGGCTAGTGATCAGATCCCCCCCATGGAAGGATGTTGCAGTCTAACATTAGCCCATGCATAATGATTGACTCTGACACTAGGAATCTATTGAGTCTTGTTGCTACCTGATGCTGGCTCATTCGCTTATTGTTCCAGTTGAACTGGCCATTATTGGCAAGTGACGTGATGATGTTGAAATCCCCGGCTAGGATCCAATGGAGGTTTTTGGCTTGGTTTTTAAGATCTTCTAGGTCTCTTAGCATTCCTCTCCTCTCCTCTGACACCTGGGGTCCATACACATTCGTGCATAAAATCACCTCTATGTTCCCAATGAGTTGCATGCTAACCATAAGGGTATGCCTTGTCGCTTCAGCCGCTATTAGGCTTAGTACTTGTGGGTTCCACAGAGTGAGGATACCTCCTGCCATTTGGTGGCCGCCAATAGCCACCATCTTTTACTTGCGTCGTTGTCGTTGATTGATTGTTTCCATTCTATCTGTATTACACTTGGTCTCTTGAATAAAGCAGAGATCTGGTTGTTCTTGTTTTAGTCTACTTCTAAGGATTCGTTGCTTTCTTGGGTTGTTTAGGCCTCTTATATTCCAAGTTATAACCTCCATTTAAACTTGCGAGGGGGAGTTGGGGAAGAGTTTTTTTTTATCTTATCCAAGTTTATCACCAGTGCTCCAAGCTCTTGCGGGGCTACACTATTGGATTTCCTGCCTTTTTTCCTCCACGTCTGCTTGTGTGAGAGATATGGTTGTACCTCGTCGGCTTTGACTCCTAGGTTCCCAATATCCTCGTGTGTACGCTTTAGGCCTCTAGATTTGGTTTCCTCCCTTGAAGAACAAGTACTGGATGCAGTCAAGTTTCTCTATTGGTACATTGTCCACTCTCTGTCTTCTCCATTGCTCCAGTATGTTCGTGAGATCTATCCCTTCCCTTTCCACCAGGTCTCTGAGTTCTGGGTCTTTTGTGCTTACTTCACTTGGTGTCATTTCTGCCTCTCCCTCTGTTTCTTGCATGGGGGTGTTGTCATCTCTGATTTCTCTCTCCATCGGAGTTGCACAACTTCCTTGTTCCTTCTGATTATCTGGCCGATAGTGGGCTCGTTTGGTGTTTGTTCTCTGACTTCCTGAACTTTTTTCATATCCTTCTTGGATTTTGCCCCTTGATTGGTTTTATCCCTTCCTTCCGGGGTAATCCAAACCTCTGGGTTATTTCCTGCTTGGGCTTTGCTCTGATTTTTGTTGGCTCTACTTCTTGTTGGCTCTACTTGTGGTTTGGGGTTTCGCGTTTCCTGTTTTGTATTAAGTGGGAATTCCCTGATCAAGTGACCATGTTCATGAAACCTTCTACATCAGAAGGGGATCTATACATAATCTATGTTTTGGATCCATTCGTCATCCCTGAATTCGAGTCTTATGGCTTCTGGTAGTTCTCCCAACACATCCATCTCTATACATATTCTTGCGTAATATGTGTATCTCCCCTTCAGGGTGGCTTCTACGGTCTTTATGTATTTCCCCAGTTTATTCCCTATTTCTTCAAATGTAGAGGGTAACCAGTAGTCTAAGGGTAGGGAGTAGAGTCTCAGCCAGAACGGTACCTTTTTTAAGGTCTCTTTTTCTAGGGAGAAATTCTCCTTCCATGGCTGCATGTACAGTCCTGCTGATGCATGGAAGTATGGCCCTCCTTCAAATACTCCATCCGTGTCTGCGAGAGGAGTTGTATCCATATCAAAAGTCGTCGATGGAATTTCTTCCATGTCCATCCCAGGGGTTTTTTTCCTGGCCATCCACTATGTCAGCTAGCTGGGGGAATTTATTCCTCCACCATACAGCTTCCTTGATCCAGAGGTCGGGCCTAGGGCCTGGTGAAGATTCTAGGCTCAAGTGGGGCTTCCAATGGCTGCAACTCAAGAGGAGGAATTTCTTCATCCAACGGGAAAATTCCAGAATCATGCATGGTATCATAAAAGGGTGGAGGCGAGTGTTGGTCATGAGGGGAAGGTAGATGAGTCTTAGTCCAATTATGGTTATGGCCCCTTTTGGGGGAGCTGGCGGTCAGAGGGGATGGCTGCGAGGGGTCAGAGAAGTTATGTCATGCAATAAAGTTGTAGTACAGTGGCCCTCTTTTGGGTTTTCCACGCTCTCTGGGCATGGTGGATGGATTGTAGTATAAATTAGGGAAATGAGGAAAAAACCAGGCTAGAGGAGAAGCACTGGTGAAATGGAGGTTGAGTGAGGTGATCAGTAGAGGTAAAGAGGCTACATGAGAGTGTCCATAGCAGGAATATGCGGAAAATAGAAAGAATCAGAGAGCCAACTGAATATGGAGAATGAAGGAATGCCCAATGGCTCTTACCTTCATAGAGGTTGGTGAAGTGACTGTGGGGAGCGCCATGAAGGCCAAAGTGACACCAACCCGAGGTCGAGTACCTGCTTCAGTACTCCAGAGTTGGTTCACATGAGGAGCCATTAACTTCCCAGAGGTGGAACAATGCACTACCATAATTATTGGGCAAGAGCTCGTCATTCAAATGGTTTGGGGTTTGGATGACGACTAGGGGTGATAAATCCCTTGGATACGTGTGTGCCAACGGTCTCCAGATGGCCAACTATTACCCTATCCGAGGTATTTAAAATGATTTATTATTTAATATTTAATAATTTATTTTTATGATGATTAACATTTACTAATATTGATAGGAAATATGGAGAGTGAAATAGGTTAGAGAAATGAGGTAGGTTAGGTTTCAAGGTGTTGAGATTGGGGTCTGGGATAAAAAATGGCAGTGAAAGGGGTGGGATCACCAGGGAGGACATGCCCATGGAGCAACAAAGTATCGGATCAAACATAAACAAGGTGAACGGTTGTCATGCACACACATCAGAAACTCCAAGGTATGAAGTGACCTCATCTAATATTGGAAACTATATACAAAATATGAAGGACCATGCTCTAATAGGAAAATTCATGGGCATATGGCCGTCCAAAAAATCCCTCATGGGGTGGGTGAGCTCCAGATGGAAAATAAAAGGGCAAGTCGATTTAAAGCTAGGATCTAAAGGTTTCTTTACAACCATCTTTTCCAATCTTGCAAACAGAAACAAGGTGTTTGATGAAGGGCCTTATTTATACAACTCAATCGGTCTTCACCTTCGCTACTAGATGAAGAGATTCACCCTAGATAAGGAATATTTCACGGCAACACTGGTTTGGGTTAGGATTTACTCTTTACCACAATAATTATGGGAGATGGAAACATTGGAAGGCATAGGGAATACCCTGGGATCCTTCATCAAAATATCTATTACGAGGGAAAAAGTCTTTATGGCTAGGGTAATCCACAACAAACGGATATGACTGCAGAAATCAACTCTATCCCTAAAAAATGCTATATAAACCAATGTGCAAGAGAGATAAGAAAAAGGCCTATCTCATCCATATGTTCGATGATGTCCATCGTTGAGCACTTTGACCCAAATATTTATACTTGCAACAAGTTCTCAACAAACAAGCAGAGCAAGGCATATAGTGATAATATAAAAGGTTAGCATCATTAGATAGCATAATCCATTAATATACATGAAAAATATGCCCATGGATAATAACTCATATATTTGCAAGATATCAATTGGACGGGAAAGGAGTATTTCTATTAATAAATGATCAACAAAAGTGAAAACATTAGAGACTTCCATGTCGACACGGTTAGGAACTGAGAAACTAAGTTCCTTCCAACTGGGCCTCCACCACTTCAATCCTCCAGCAAAGGCAAGCTCATAGAAGGGAGACAATGAGGTTCTCCATCAATAATGGAAGAGCTTGGGGGCTGAACATTGTGTTCAGACTTAAAGGACAAAAGGATACAGATTCAACATGAAGTAATAATTTCTTCAGAGTAATTTTTCTCTCAAAGTTGAATTCTTTCTCCCTTTTCCGTAGCTCGGAATTGGCCCATTTATAACCTTCAAAATGGAACTGAAGGGCCGAGTCAGAACATTTCCAGTATATGGAAGGCCAAGGATCATAGATCTCTTGTTATGACATGGAAACCCAACATTTAATTTTGATTTTCTGGCACAAATCCTGATGTACGCGGGTTGTAGTGGAGCAGTCTGCGTATACGCATGTTGTATAATGTGCAAGATGTGTACAAGTGGAAAAATATTAATTTTTGTCAATGGATTTTATCAACAGGGAAGATAAGTCTGCATATGGAAATGGAATAAGGCCCTTTGTGCAAGATTGCATAGGGTGAGGCAAATCTTGCTATAACAGATGCCCCCTAATGTGTGAGGTCAGAGGAGTATCTGCGATGGACGAAATACATTATAAATAACCTAGAATTGGAGTGGTAGGGTACCGGCTGGATGAACTCGTTGCTCATTACATTATGTACCAACTTTTCATACATGGTTGCCAATAAAATTACACTGCAGATCCATGTGAAAAATATACCAAACAAGTGGTTGTGGCCATGAATAGGCAAATGCGGTTACATGCCAAAAGTTGTCATAGTCACAAACAAGGCCCAGTAGAACCAGTCTCAAAACCAATCTAAAGATATATGTATACCATGGAGTACAATCTAATCTCCCATGATCACTGGAGTCATATAGGTATTGGTCAAATGAAAAGGAAGCAACAACTTAGGAAATTTACGGCCACATAGTGATGTCTTCAAGTCTTCAACACAATTGGCCAAGGGTTCAAGTCTACATCATGTGAATAAAGGAGTTGAGTTCGAACACAATGAGACATCGTTTGATTACCGATCATTGAGGTATACTGTTAACAAACGTGAGACAACCTACCGATAATGAAAGTAGGTATCAAGGCACCGAGTACATTCTTACAAGTGTGAATAAAGGAGTCAGTGTCGAACACCTGAACAATCCATCGATTAGGAGACATTGATGTATTCCCAACTGTAGATGGCGAGAGAGCCTGCCACTGATGATTGCAAGACTCAAGGTACTCATAAGACTCTAAGTCCCATTTCCAAAATAAATGATCTAAATTTGATGGAAAGAGACCCGCTGAGAGGAGAGCATTAAGGCATCTCTCATCAGTCAGCACGAGGTACAAAGTAGGAGCTTCATGATTTGGTGGAAATTGGATGAAGAACATGTTCACGAACCAATGACCCTGTGCATATTTCACGTGTGCCAAGTGCAAGAGGTACACGAAAAAGACCCTCTGAATAGAAGCCAATGATGAAAACTGCTAACAAAGGTGAGAAAACCACCAATAAGGATAATGGTATCGAAGACATTGCACGAATCCCAATGTGTGAATAGATGTCTTGTCGTCGAACACAAGGGAAGCCACCCAGTCAACGACCAATGATGAAATGTCGACTGATGGGTTCAAGGTTACCTATCAATGATGAAAGTAGGGCTAGGGTGCATGACAGTACCACAATATCATGTGACTCTGAGACAAATTGAGGGTATGGACGACATGCAAAGTCAAGAGTTTTGAGGAGTGGTCGACACAGGTTGATAGAATTCTTTTGAACAAGAGCATGAGACATATGGAAGACTCTGACATCATAGACCCAATGATGAAACCATAAGATGCAGAAGGCATAAATGAAATTCTCTATCGGGACTGGAAGAGTAACTAGTCGATAGATAAGACTTTGCAACGAGCTCAACTTCCTAAGGCCATGCTAAACCCAAAATTATGGTGACAAATGGACTCAATAACTTTGTGCTCTGTTCAAAGGAGACACGACTGCTACCAATATAAGATAATACTGCCTTCTCACTCGTGTTTTTTTTTTTTCATAGACAAATGAATGTTGTGATACAGAGGAGGAAACGAGTGTTGCAAGTAAGCAAAACTAGTTCCAGCAATGGAACATACCTATGTTCAATGCAGGGAAATGTATACAGGAGATGGACACTTGGGGGAATGTTCCCTCCTAGGTATAGGGTGTCAAATTGTGAAGGATATAGCAAGGCTCTGCTTGGTTGAGGATGAAAAAACTGCTGAGGCAAACGATTTATGACGCAAAGCGAGAACCGACTGAAGGCTCAATACTGCAAGCAAGGGCATGAGATGCAATCACAACTTGAAGCCAAAAAATGTCATTTTTTATGTCTTTTAGTCTACTTGTTGTGAAAAAGGGATAAACTTGTGCCAAGTAGACTTCTTTTCAAATCCAATTTACGAGTGTGAAAGAGACAATTTCACTCGACAATCTTTTATCTTTTTGAGAACGAGTCGAAAAAGAGCTTAACTAAGACTCACGACCTTTCAAGTCCAATTTAACGAGTGTGAAAGGGACAAATCACTCGATAATATTTTCGCTTTTTAAAGACGAGTTGGAAAAGAGCTTAAATTAAACTTGTTCGGGAGATTCTAGGTGGCAAGTCTCGAGGCAGGCCAAGGCTCCCGTGCTAGACCTCTATGGAATGTCAGTATCTTACGAATAGCCGACACAAGCTTGGGAAAACCCAAATCTCTCCAAGTGAAGGAGGATAAAGTACTAACTGAGTATATAGTCTCCATGATGGACTGGATAATGTCTCTCACCGGGAAAGACATAGGCGGGGCATTGGATACCCCACGAGGCCATCCCAATCGAAGGGAACTTCCTCGAGACTTGGAGGGAGAGCACTCGGGGAGAGACTAAACCTCTCCCATTCAGAGGGTGCAGGATCAGGAATGTTGA
>JZKD02S1625353.1:506749-519787 GCA_000966675.3 Picea glauca
GCGAACTTCAAAACGAGGAAATGTGGAGTATCTTCGAGTTGGTCTTAAAGGTACAAATCCAAGCAAATCCAAGTGGATTGAGGTTGGAAGGGTGAGGGAACTATACCCTCATCTTATAATAGACTGAAAATAGTCTTTTGGAGGTCCAAAAGCTTCCCAATGGGGAGGTGTGATCAAGGGATCAAATTTTGCTCAAAAATTCAAAGTGCTTGGAATCACTTAAAATCGAACGAGAGCGTAGGCCTCATCGTTGCGAACCCAACGCAACTCGTTTGGGTTCAAACAGACGTCGGGATCGAGAGATATCGCGATCTGTTCGAATAGTCAATAAGTAAAAAAAGGACGTTGACTGTGCAGTCCGTACAGGCTGACGTGGCATAGGCCATACGATGATGTGGCAGGGGCCGTACGTACATATGCTGAAGTGGCAGATGATGATGTGGCAATCTCAGATTGGTAGCTAAGGGCAAATGACATTCTGACATGTGGCATTTAATGGACAAATGGTGTAGTGCCACGTGGCCCAGTCATGGGCTGCCACGTGGCACCATTGTATTGGTTGGTTGTTCAAATTTATATGGAGTCCACCGGATTCGAACCTTGGACCTCCATGCACGTGTAACGCTTTAGCAATGGTCGCATAACCAACATACCACACATTGTTCCTTGTAATGTATACGGGTTATAATCTATTTGAATTTATGTAATGTTTCATATGGCGGGGGGTCGGGCCGGGGCTTAGCCCCGACCCACGGTTCTATTGATTTTTACATATGACCATTACCATATCATATGCGCGGGAGTTCGTATTATAAATGGAGTCGTAGCCCCGATTTCACATGTGACCACAGTTCAAAACACGCATGGGTTTACATATTGCAAACGGTTAAGCCTCCGGTCACATGACCCATGACATGTGACCTTGCCACAGAGCGTGCGGGGGAGTTGGTTTTAAGACTTAACCCTTTTTTATTTGCGCGAGGTCACATGGACCCATGTGACCACGAGTTTGGCAGTTAGGGGCTGGTGCGCCCATAACCGTCCTACAGTTTGCACCATTTGCGCGGTTGTGTTTGGTGCCAGGTTTCTACGCTTTAAATTGCGTGTGTGCTAGGTTGAATGTACAAGGATGCATTTTGTAGATGCAGAGACAACAAGCTTGAAGGGGAGACTTCAAGGAAGCCTATCTTCTTCGATTTTTGGCCAAACGAGGTGCCGAAAAATCCTAGCTAGGGGTTTTTGGACGTTCTGAAGCCATTGGAGTAGTCTATTTGGCAGTTTGAGCATTGTAAAGAACATTTTTGAGCACTTTGAGCAAATAATACAAATGATCCATTAGAATTTGGACCAGGAGATGTAGCCCAAGAGAGGGGTGAACTCCTTTATCATTTGTTGTGTTATGTGTTTTCTGTTCATTGATTATGTTTTTGTTTATATGCATCTTGAATGAGTAAATCCTATTAATGATGTGTTGCAAAGTTGATCCATTTGCTTTTAACACATAAATTTTACTTGCAAATATTTTCAAGAATACAAGTCTTCTTCATTTTTAGATCAAATGCAAAGCGAGAACTGGCTGAAGGCTCAATACTGCAAGCAAGGGCATGAGATGCAATCACAACTTGAAGCCAAAAAATGTCCTTTTTTATGTCTTTTAGTCTACTTGGTGTGAAAAAGGGATAAACTTGTGCCAAGCAGACATCTTTTCAAATCCAATTTACAAGTGTGAAAGAGACAATTTCACTCGACAATCTTTTATCTTTTTGAGAACGAGTCGAAAAAGAGCTTAACTAAGACTCACGACCTTTCAAGTCCAATTTAACGAGTGTGAAAGGGACAAATCACTCGATAATATTTTCTCTTTTTAAAGACGAGTTGGAAAAGGGCTTAAATTAAACTCGTTTGGGAGATTCTAGTTGGAAAGTCTCAGTGTAGGCCAAGGCTCCCATGCTAGACCTCCATGGAATGTTAGTATCTTACGAATAGCAGACACAAGCTTGGGAAAACCCAAATCTCTCCAAATTGAGGAGGATAAAGTACTAACTGAGTATATAATCTCCGTGATGGACCGGATAATGTCTCTCAGCGGGAAAGACATAGGCGGGGGTATTAGATACCCCACGAGGCCATCCCAATCGAAGGGAACTTCCTCGAGACTTGGAGGGAGAGCACTCAGGGAGAGACTAAACCTCTCCCATTTAGAAGGTGCAGGATCAGGAATGTTGATGACATGGTTGAAAAATGCATCACCCTCTACAAGGAGAGTAGGATTGACTAGAGATTGAACTGGTACGACCACTTATTCAATACTAAGTTGAACATGATGCATGATAACAGGGATAAGGGACACGTCACCCTCGACAACGAGAGTGAGGTTAGGAGAGAATTGCAGTGGCATTACCATCGTGTCAATCAAAGGAGAAATAGGGTGTGGGGAAATCACAAATGCCTCAGAATATGAAGGGCCCTTAGGTGAGCCCCATGATTCTGGTATCTCAACAGTGGATAGACACAGACAAGTGAGGTGATCTCCTTCGCAAGTCCTGCAAAGGAATTTAGGCTTATGTCTGAGGCGTTGAGGTTTCTCAATGCCCCCAGCGTCATTCACAACGGCTGGTGACATGATTTCAATGAGATAGGCAGAGGCGAGAGAATCATATCCTACATGATGTACAGAGGTTGGAGATGTGACATTAATAATACTCGTGGTGACTAAAGTGGTGTTCCCAGCATGGCTAGTTGCGTTTGGGTGTGGGTTATCAACATGACTCACAAAGGTTGTTGACTCATCTCCAACATTACTAGCAAAGGTTGGTGATGGAGTGCCAGTATGACTGGAAGTGACTAGACTAGCGATGAGTTGTGGCATTTGATTCCAAGGTCTAGGGAAAGATTGGCTTTGAAACATTGCAGGCCAGGAAGGGTCCTGGTTTACCCCCTGTCCTTGTCCAAAAATATGGTATCCTCCGCCAAATTGGTCTAAAGAGGCTTGTACGAGCATCATCACTGAATTCTGTGAAAAGGTAGAGGCATGATAATATTTATTCGGGTAAGGATATATGTTTCCCCCTTGTGAAGGGTTTCTATAAAGAGGATAGTTTGAACCGTAAAAATGATTCTCCCCGTATGAAATACTCGGGCATACATGAGGACCTGTCATGGGAAAAGTGTTTGAAGGAACCGAAATTGTGGCTGAAGGATACATGGATGTAGTGTAATAAGTAGACTAAGAACCCATCTGAGTATTGTCTCCTAAAAGAGCATAAATAGGACTGGATCCGTAAGAGGGGAGATTCCAACCTCCCGTCGTGAAAGCTGGTTGAGGGACATGACTCGTATCAAATGAAGACATAGGCATTGGGTCCATGGTGCCCCTTGATCCAATGCTAGGATTCATATAAGTGGACCAGGTAGAGGATTGCACGGGTGAAGGCATATCAACCGAAAAATGGCTAGAGGCCCAAGGCACGGACTGAGTATCATATTTATGCATACTATTATGAAAAGCGAAAGTATTTGTCCCCATGAAAAGAGTAGGCATCATGGAGTGGGTAGCAGTAAATGAGGGAGAAAAAGGAACTCCACTATCCATGATAATAAAAACTCAGTATAGACTCCTAAGGTCAACTAGTAGTCAAAGAGAACATCAAAAGTCAAATGACCAATATGCATGCAAATGGGGTAAAGTGGTTGAGTTGCCTCCCTCCATAAAGAAGGTATGTCTCACCCAAGAGGGGCCTGAGACTCCCTGCCAAAGATTGGAGGTAACATAATCAGTTATAAGGGCCTTCATGGGCTTAAAAACTAGTCATTCAAATCCCCCCGGAGATGTAATCCTCCATAAAGGTTGTGTGTTTTCCGACCCTTATCTAATCCAAGGTACCTGCAGAATAACCCCTGCAAGTAACCTATGAGACACCCAATTCAAGCAACTAATAAACCACTGTATAACCGATGCACAGGCGAGTAGTCGTAAGTCAGGTCCACCGTATGGGCAGGGTAGCAAAGCCCGAAACCTTGAAAGTATCACCTCTCATGGAGGTAAAGGCACTAGCAAGATCCCCAGATATGAATAGATCCCCAGAAATATCTCTGGCGCTAGGAAGGTATCAGGGGGATACCCCTTCAACCGACTTCGTGCGACCTCGTGATTAACTTTGGTGTGAGCGGAGCCTCCTAATATTACCAATTATACACTAGATTTCTCCACTTCTTTTCTCGGACACACATGTTGATTTAATTTCCTTGGAGGAGTTTACTCACAAAATAATATTCCAAGACACTAAATCTTAATCTAGTTTGTGCACCCTAGAAAATAAAATCGTGACTAATCAATTTTAAATTGCAGCATTAATTTTATTGGTCGTGATTACTCAAAAGGGTATGGTAGTGAAACTCATGATGTTATGACTCTGCAAGAAAAGTAAATATGAAAATAATGCAAAGTCCTAAATTTAAATTTCAATGAATGATATGCTTCTAAAAACCAATGCAATTTTCAAATTAAACTCTGCAATTTTGAAGTAAAATGCAATATTTCACTATATGCACTAAGCTAATGAAAAAGACTCCAAAAGACAAAAATTCCAAGCAATGCAAAATGCCTATTTTTTGTATTTTAATTATAACAAAATTGAAAATGCATGGACTAAAAAGTAACTTGATATATAATCCTACTGTGTAGAGAAAAAGATAACTCAAGTAGGATACCAAGAAACAAAACACCCAACCCAATGTACAAGGACAATAAAAAATTAAAAGATGATGAGAAAGACTCCACCCATAAATTTAACCAAAAGAGGGTTTCCTGTCATCCCAGAGACACTTAATAGGCACCACAGAGACCTAAGAAGGCTCAAGAAACATCAAATCCCACCCAACAAACACCAGACCAATCAAACAGGCAAGGAAAAGAGGTGTACATGATTGTTCAAGCAAACAGAGCATATATACGCATCTTGCAGTGAGACAACCAACGTATGTACGCGACTGTTAAGGAAAAAGGTGCGTATATGCTTCAAAACAAGGCCAGGCAAGGGAGAAAGGCTGAAAACTTAGAACCAGAGTGAACAAGAACTGTCAATCAATGATACGACAAAAACCACAATAGAAACGAGAGTAATCTAAGGAGAAAAGTACTCCAAACCCAAAGAAAGAAGATCAATCCCTAGTATGGTCGTCAATTTTGTTACGAGGGAAAAACTCTCTATGGCTAGGGTAAACCACAACAAATGGATATGACTGCATAAATCATCTATATCCCTAAAACATGCTATATAAACCAATGTGCAAGCGAGATAAGAAAAAGGCCTACCTCATCTAGATGTTCAACGATGTCCACCATTGAGCACTTTGACCCAAAGCTTTATACCTGCAACAAGTTATCAACAAACAAGCAGAGCAAGCATATAGTGATAATATAAAAGGTTAGCACATTAGATAGCATAATCCATTAATATACATGACAAATATGCCCATGGATAATAACTCATATATTCCCAAGATATCAATTGGACAGGAAAGGAGTATTTCTATTAATAAATGATCAGCAGAAGTGAAAACATTATAGACTTCTGTGTCGACATGGTTAGGAACCGAGAAACTAAGTTCCTTCCAATTGGGCCTCCACCACTTCAATCCTCCACCAAAGGAAAGCTCATAGAAGGGAGACAATGAGGTTCTCTGTCAATAAGGGAAGATCTTGGGGGCTGAACATTGTGTTCAGACTTAAAGGACAAAGGGATGTAAACTCAATATGAAGTAATAATTTCTCCAAAGTAGCTTTGCTCTCAAAGTTGAATTCTTTCTCCCTTTTCCATATCTCAGAATTGGCCCATTTATAGCCTTCAAAATGGAACTGAAGGGCCAAGTCAGAACATTTCCAGTATATGGAAGGCCAAGGATCAAAGATCTTCTGTTGTTGCATATAAACCTGACATTTAATTTTTATTATCTGGCACAAATCCCAATGTTTGTGGACTGTAGTGGAGCAGCATGCATATACACATGTTGTATAGTGTGAAAGATGCGTACAAGTGGAAAAATATTAATTTTTATCTTCGAATTTTATCAACAGGGAAAACAAGTCTGCATAGGGAAATGGAATAAGGCCCTTTGTACAAGATTACATAGGGTGAGGCAAATCTTGCTATAACAATATCGAAAATCACAAAAGTTTTAAAATACACCTCATGTGCAAGGATCTGTGTCTATATGAACGTTGCAGGATCCCTCACAGATGCAGTAACAATAACCTATCAGGACTTTGAATGAACCCAGATGATGGACTATGAACACATCCACTTTAGATGCAGGAAATTCCATGCTCATGGACACCTATATCAAAATTTTCTGTTGAACATAAAACAAATTGATGCCAAGTATCTAAAAGATACAGATGTAGAAGGCTTTACAGACTTCTAGGGTAAGTGTAGGGGAGATAAAAGACAGGGAACCCAAACAGTCAAGGAAGGAGGAACATACAAAAATAAATTCCAAGTCCTAGCGGATATCTCCCCCAATAGCAAAGACGACACCAAAGAAGAACCAAAGAAGCAAGAAATCATCCAAAGGATCACCCCTATAGACTTAGATCCACAAAAAATACCAGGGAAAAAAGAAGAAGAAACACCAAGGTATCAAGGGAAACCTTTAGAGCCAGAAGGAAGTGAAATGAAAAGGAAAACTTAGGAGAACCAAACCACATAAAACCAAGAGGTAGGAGGATACAAGATATATATGGAACAGACTGAAAAACAACCAAATCTCTGAAAGCAAGACCTTGGCGAACCAGAAGTAAAGGCTGAAAATCCAGAACATATGTCGTATATGAATAATATCGCTTAAGACAATGGGGGTATGGATTTAGGCCTGGGGATCTTATCTAGCTCCTCGGGTGGTTTTGGAGTTAAAACCAAAACCTTGAAGATCCTCAATAAATCGGCCAATGAGGAAAAAACAAGGGGAATAAAACCATATAGTCAGGTGATAGAAGAAATATGATCCCACCTAGTGGATTCAGGTCAAGTAGTAGGCCTCCTGGAAAGGTATTTCAAAACCCAACATAAGTGATATCATGAAGCTAATATCTTGGAATGTGTGTGGTCTAAATGCCCCATCCAAACACAAAATTTGAAAAAAAGGATAAATCAGGAGAAGGTTGAGATAGTGTTGATTCAGGAAACAAAGTGTGATAAATAAACTATGGGAAAGATCACAAAAAACATTTGGAAAGGGTGTGAGGTAGAAGCTTTAGATTCAAAAGGGGCTTCAGGTGGCCTGGAAATCCTTTGGGACCCAACGAAATGGAAATTGGACATGTTCGTCCTCTTCCCAAGGATCCTCACTATTAGCTTTATGGGGATAGGATCTCAGTCCCAAGGCTTCATATCGAATTCCTACGTAACTCAGACTCCCCCTCTTAAGAGAGAGTTTCTAGAGTCCTTGAACCACCTTGGGACCACCTTAAGCGATCAACACTAGGTCAATGGGGGAGACTTCAATATGATCACTGCCCTCTGGGAAAAAAGGGAGGAGCAAGGCACCTTGAGGGAGAGAGCGAATCCTTTTGAGACTGGATAGAGAACAATAGGCTCATAGATATCCATACCAGCAATGGCCCTTTCACATGGACTAACAAGAAAAGAATGGAAAATAACATTGTTTTCCATCTAGAAACAATTTTGACCTATGAATCCCTCTTCCAGGACAACATGTCATAGTAACTAAATTCCTCCCTTTCTATGATTTGGATCAATGGCCGATCAGTCTCACTGGGGAGGAAAATTCAGTGTCGCACCCCAAGCCCTTCCGGCTGGAAAAATTCTGTATGGATCACCAAGACTTCATGAAAAACATCGAAACATGGTGGGGAGAGTTTCCAAACCTATATGGCACAAAAATGTACCAATTCCAACAAAGGTTAAAATACATCAAACTCCAACTCAAGAAATGGAACAATGAAGAGTTTGGAAATATCTTTGAGGAAAATAATCGGTTAGAGACAGAAATTGTGACAATTCAATGATTAGCATCCTCGGGGGCTACAATAGAGGATACTAAAGAAAGAGAAAATCAAATCATAATGGAGCTAGACAAGCATGAACTACAAGAGGAAATCCTCTGGAAACAAAAATATAGAGTCTAGTGGCCAAAGGAAGGAGATCGAAACACAAAATTCTTCCATAACTCCCTTCTTCAAAGAAGAAATCAAAACAATATTACAAGTATAATTCAAAGTTCTGGTGAAAGAGTGGAGTCTACTGAAGATATAGAAAATGAATTGGTAAACCATTTTAAAATGCTTCTCTCAGAGACAGAAAAGGATAGGATGGAGGCTATCTAAGAGATCACTAATCACATCCCTAAGCTTGTAACCCCAGACCAAAACATATTTTAATGGGGTCGGCCTCTTTGAAGGAAGTAGAAAGGATAGTCATGGAAATGAAAACGGGGAAATCCCCGGGCCCAGATGGGTTCACTTCTGAGTTCTTCCCTAAATGTGTGAAAATCATTGGTAAGGACATCTGGGAGGTTGTGAAAGAATCACGAAATTCAGGCTCCATTCTCAAAGCTTTCAACACCACCTTCTTATCCCTAATCCCAAATGAAAAAGGGGTGAATATGGTAGAAAATTTTAGACCAATCATGCTATGCAATGTCATCTACAAAATTGTCTCCAAACTTGTGGCCAATAGAATCAAACCCTTATTGAAAAATACCATTTCAAAGGAACAGGGAGGTTTCATGGAGGGAATACAAATCCTTGATAGGATAGTAATTTCCCATGAAACGATCCATTCCATGAAGCAATTAAAAAAAGTAGGCATGCTCATTAAATTAGATATGTCAAAGGCATATGATCAATTAAGTCGACACTTCCTAGAGAAAATGCTTGACAATTTTGGCTTTGTAGAGGACTGGGTCCGCTAGATATATGGGTTGATATCCTCAGTATTCTTCTAAGTTCTCAATTCTAATAAATAGGTCCCCATCCAAAACCTTCAACCCGACATGGGGTATCCGACAAGGTGACCCCCTCTCCCTGTATCTTGATATCATCCCAGTGGAAGGGTTAGGAAGACTGCTCAAGAAGGAGGCGACTAAGAAGAAAATCCAAGGATAATACTGCAAGATGAGATAGACCCCATGAACCACCTCCATTTGTTGACAACAAACTTCTCATGGGGGTCCCCACTTTCAAAGAAGCCAAAGCTATCAAGCATGTGATGGACATCTATAAAGAAGCCTCAGGTACAATCATCAACATTTCTAAATCTAATTTTGTTTTTCTTTAACACTTCTATTACTGTTCAAATAAATATAGCTAGGATTCTTGGGTTCCAAATATCCAGTCTCCCCTCCAAATATTTGGGATCCCTGCTAATTGACAAAATCATCTAGAACACATCATGGAAAGAGTTGTTGGAAAAACTAGAAACCAAGCTAATGCGATGGACCCATATATTCCCGACTCTTCCTAGAAGAATTGTTCTCATCAAGTTTGTCCTTAGCTCCATTCCCCTGTACTTATATTTCATGTTGGCAGCACCAAAATGAATCCTGAAAAAGCTCAAGACTCTTCAAAGAACCTTTCTCTGGGGGGGTGCAACAAAAGAAAAAACAAATGGGCCTTAATTGTCTGGGAAAAGTTATGTAATCCAAATTCCTACGGAGGGGTAGGAATCAAGGACCCTTTATATGTAGGATGTTCCCTAGCATCCAAATTATGATGGAGGTGGATTACTAACCTAGAGGAATTTTGGGCCAAAATTATACTCAGGGATGCTCTGCAAACCCTAATCTAGTGTCGCTCTTTTCTGCCCTTTCTTGGTAAATTGACCTATCGACATGGTAGGGGAGGACCTACTCCTCCTGATTTTGTAAAATTTGTTGTTTCATTCATGCGACTTTTGGAATCGTCTAATAGAGTCGTGCCCAGACCTTTGCGGGATCATTTTGTTAAAAAAATTGATCAAATCCCTAAAGTTCGCTTGCCTCAAGTCTTCTCCAAGTGTAAGGCTCCGAACGATGCAGAGAAAGGATTGGCTAGGAAGTTATTGGGTTCTGGCACTCCCCTCATTAGATGGAATCTTGGAATAATAGGATGTGACAACCTCTAACCAAAGGACAAGTAAACCATTTTTTTATGAGGGAGAGGATATTACATTTTTTTTTTGAATTCAAACAACCTAGAGATTTAATATTTTGGAGTGGACCATATTTATATGAAACAAGGGGTATGTACCTCAATCCCCAGACTCCCAATTTTTACCCAAAAGTTAATCTTCCATTAGTTTTCTTTGTGTGGGTTCATCTACCCTGCTTACCTCTTCACTGCTAGGGAGATGATGTTCTAAAAATAATTGGAGACTCCATTGACAAGTACACTGAGAAATCAGATCCAAAGTCATCAATTTTTTCTTGTGCAAGGATTTGCGTGGAGGTAGATCTAGAGAAAGGAATCCCATAAGCAGTGAAATTAATCCTTGACCAATGGTATTGCATTCATCAATTCAATTATGAACAACTGTTGTTCAAATGTAGATTATGTCACAAATACGGGAATTTTGTCAAATATTTCCCTAAGAAACCCTAGGAACCCCAAGAAGCTCTGGAGCAAGAGGAAGATTGGAAGAAGGTGAAAAAAAGGGTATCGATCAGTAAAGGACCCACCCAAACTTCGAGACACACATAAATAAAGAAGCCCCAAACTCCTCCTATGAGGAATCAAGAGGCAAATAATGTATCAAAGGAAAGTCTTTCTCATACCCTAGGTTCCTCTTCAAATGGTCATATAACCTCTACAAATCAATTTGAGATTTTAGGATCTAACCCAACTTCAAAAGATCAAGAAGGCCAACCCCTCGACTGGCATTTCAAGGCCCAATCATAGTCCAATTTCCTACCCCCCCCCCCATTGGAAAACCCTTCTCATTTTTTGATTGGCAGGAAGGAACCTATTTTGGAAGAGATTTTTGATGATCAAGGGTAGGAAACTATAGACACTCCAGCTCAGCCAGGGAAATTTTTCACAAGGAGCAGAACTCAACAAGTGATTGAAGAAGGAGAAATCTAGGAAGAGAGGATACCAAAGAAAGTAGGTATGGGAACAAACAAATACAAGAGAGAAGAGGAAGCTAATATAAATAAAGCCTTGGGTATGCAACAATCCTTCCCATAAGCATGGGGACCAAAAAAGGTAAAGGTCTTGAAACAAGAACTCTTTCTGAAACCTTGGGAGGTGACCCTCCCCACTTGTAATTTAAATGAAAATCCTCTCTTGGGATTGTAGAGGCATGAGAAGAAAAACTAAGGAAGAATCAATAAGCGATTTAGTAAAAATATAAAATCCCTCTGCATTTCTCATTAAAGAGAAGAAGTTAGGTGAAGAAGATGCTTTAACTCTTGGAAAAAATATCTAGAAGAATAGCATTGGTAAAACTATTGGATCGAGGGGAGCTTCTAGTGGAGTTTTCACTATTTGGGACACTATGAAAGTTGAGAATTTATTCTCTTACAATTTAGACAACTGGATCCTTAACAGGTTCCGACATCTCGAATCAAGGCAAGTATTTCATATGATTAATTTTTACTCATCGATTAGGTACCCAAAGAAGGTTATGTTTTGGAATTCTTTGTAGGAAATCAAAGAAAATTATGGCCCTGGATATTGCATCATAGGAGGTGATTTTAATACAATCACATCAAACATAGAAAATAGAGGACGTAGTATAGTTAGGGATCCAATGCAAGAAAAAATGGAGGTCCTCATCAACGAATGAGATCTCATCAATATCAAGCCTATCAATGAGAAATACACTTGGAGAAACAACAAATCATGTTCATGCCACATAGCATCAAGGAAAATTGTTTCTTGGTCTATAGAATTTTTTTCATTCACTATTATTTAATCTCCTCTAAAATAATTTCCTCAACAATCTTTGATCACAAGCTCATTGCAGTCACTTTCGAAACCCCATTAAAATGGAGGGTTGATCCCTTTCATATTTAATCCATTATGGCTCCATAGTAAGGAATTTTTTAAAATAGTTGAGGATTCTTGGAAGCTTCCAGTCAAAGGGTCCCCATATTTTGTTTGGGATTCCAAACTCAACTCGCTTTAAAATGAATTAAAAACCTACGCATCAACCATATATATTTCTCCAAATTAAGAGCGGTTGGATTGTCAATTGTAGTTGGTGGAAATACAAAAGCAATTCAAAGAGGAGGAAATTACATAAAAGAATCATTTAAAAGAAAGAGAAATCAATCAAACACTACATATAGAATTTAGAAAGGAATAAGAACATTGGCGATTAAATTCCAGAAGTTTATGGCTTAGATTGGGAGACAAGAACACCTCCTTCTTCCATAAACAAACCAAAGCAAGAAGATAGTGTAACATTGCCAAAAGTATTTTACTAGAAAATGGCCAAAGAGTTGAAGTATTTGTAGATATCAAAGAGGCTGCTAGAAGACACTTTGAGACATTATACACTAAAGAGGAAAATCAAAATCCAAACCATGTCAGAACTATGCTGGAGCATATTCCAATTGTTATATCAAATGAATAAAACTCACATATGATGCAGGAGCATCTTTCCATGCCAGCCAGTCAGCCACATCAGCACGCACGCATTCAAAGGATGAAGGGAGGCGCAGCCTCATTTATATTTGTATTGAATGTAATAAAATGGTTTAGGCTGGTGAGCCATAGGAAGCCATGCTTATTCAGGCGGTGTTTAGGATCGGCCTTTATGGTAGATCTGGCTGAGATATAGTTCTGGATAGCAGACTAGACAGCCCATTTATTGTAATTGATTGTAAATTAATTAGAGTAGGTAAAATCCTGGAGGGAAGCGCTAAGAGAACCTCAGGTAAAAGAGATCGAGAGATCTCATTTTGAGGAGAGAGGGGGATACATGTAGACAGAATGCATGTAGAGCTGAGGAGAGCTCGAGAACACCTGGTAAAATATACAGGCATTTGCCATTATTAATACAGAGCAGTTTTTCCTGCATTTTCTGTCATTATATG
>JZKD02S1625353.1:540794-575600 GCA_000966675.3 Picea glauca
TCTGTTATCAACATTTTCTAATCAGGTCCGCGGACTCCATCAGCTGGTTTTGACAGTCTTTCATAGTCACAGCCGGTTTTGGGCGTATCATTCGATTGGTCATCTTCTATGTGCTTGAGGAACGGACATACAGAGAATTTGGAACGAATTACACAACCTCCTGTTCAGATTGTTTGAATGTTTCTTGCTGGTGCTTGGATATAGTTTAAATCATATCTACAGTAACGCCTTATTGTAAATGGTTTTATATTATATATAAAATTGAGTGAATTTTTTTTGAAAAAAAAAAAAAAGTTCTCATGATCTCCATAGTGAAAGTGGGCGTTGGTCAATTCTCGAAATGTCATGGGATGAAAGAATTTGTCACATTTGTGACACTTAAAGGGTTGAAGATGAAAAACACTTTCTCTTAGAATGTCCGACATATACTCAGATTAAATCTCAATTTCAAAAGATTTGTCACACTACCAACCTTCATGACCTTTTAAATCAATAAAACTATAGTAATCTTAAAACACTTCTCTTAATATTTTTCGAGTACAAAAATAATTACATTCTTAATAAACCAATTCAATTTTAATAAAAGTTAATCATCATCATTACAATACATTAATTTCAATAATAATATAATCAAATAATCAAATAAAATAACATTAACAATAAAATAATAGAAAATACTTTGAAAATGTATATTATAATAATTTATATTGTAATGTTTGAACCTTTGTTACAAAACTTTTACGCAAAACATTTCTTATTCATTGCAAAAGCTTTTACATAGCAAATGTATAAAATATTTAATTCATTGTCTTAGCTGTAAAAAGTTTAAATGGTTAGGCCAAAAATAAAATAGTACAAGGTTACCTAAAAAGCTAGAGCATTTTTTTTAAGTAAAAAGAAGGTGATTATAAATAGAATTTACAATTACTAACGTGTAAATCATTGGCCCTTACATATAGTGTCTACCTTTGACCAACTTTTGATGATAACTTGTTTTTTATAAACGATCATCATTTTCCACTCCAGGAAAAGCTTCACCGTTAAAAGTCTTAATTTACGGCTCGCTTCAATAAAGCAACATCATGTCAACTAAAAACATTAGACCAAGGACCCAAATTGTACGTAATCATAATGAGATTCTCTTCACCAACATCAATGCTGTTTATGTGTTTTATTCTGTACAAAGTGTAATTATTCCATGTGAATTTTTTGTGGAAAAAAAAAAAGTGTAATTATTCCATAACATATTTAAAGTAGAAAATACTTGTGAGTGTTTACATTGTGAAAAAAAATGATTTTAAAACATTAGTCAGATCCAAAGGTTATCCTTCCAAATATAATTGTAAACATGGAAGAAATTGCATTTTTTTTTCCCATAAAATTTCACATTCTATTTATAAAAATATAATCTTACATTGTGAAAAAAAATGATTTTAAAACATTAGTCTAGAAGAGACCAAAGGTTATCCTTCCAAATATAATTGTAAACATGGAAGAAATTGCATTTTTTTTCCCCATAAAATTTCACATTCTATTTATAAAAATATAATCTGTCCTTAAAACAATCATTACATCATAAGATCATTTTTTCTTGTATTGGTCCAAAAAACACTTAGCTACACAGAAATCCAAATTCCTTACAATAACTAGCATTCATGTTGTGCTCGCCCCCAAAGGATCTCAAAGTGTTAACCAAACACCGCACGCCCCCAAGGGACCTCAAAATGTTTGTCAAAAACACCGCACGCCCCCAGTGAGGACCTCAAAGCTCTGGCCCAAACCTCTTCTTGCCCAGAAGGAAGAGGACAAAAGAGGTCGGAAATAAACCACAAACCCAACCAAAGGCCAAAAACCCATCACCCACAGTGAATGGAAGCGTCATCCGGAGCCACTAACGGACTTGAAACCTCGCTCGCCCATCTCCCTGGAGTTTTTTGGGATGTGGCTAGTGAAACCCTAGCCGCAGAGCCCTCGCTTCGCTCCACTCCCTGCTTGGCTTCAACACAGAATGCACGTCGACGGGCTTGTTCAAGTCTACTCCATGATGAAACAACCATGAGTTCAAATAGAAACCGAACATTGAACACTCACACGGGCTTGAAACCCTGCTCGCACTCGTGAACTCGACACCCTCCAACTGCATCACCTATAGGTTGCGATTGTGGTTGTGGCTGAAGCAGGCTGCAACTAGGGTAAACCCTAGCAGCAACCTCCATGTCTCCAAGAAGAAGAAATTGCATTTGGTTTTAATTAATCCGTTCATTTATATTTTATGTTCATATTATTTCCTACATGTCATGTCTTTGATTATGAAGGGATTTTTTTCAAATGTGGTATATCTCATGAATATGGACATTTAGTATAGATTATACTCTCAAGCTCATAAGAAAGTTTGGGTTTGGATGACTCCTCCACTTTCAGAGACTCTATCTCCTACTTATCAGGCAACAACTCAAGTTTAGCAACTTCAGGGTATTCCTCAAGAAGACAACCTGTTTCCAAACATCCTAGCTAAGGAGTCATCTCATGAACCACAAGACCCTTCCTTAGGATCTCTTCATCAACGAGATTCTATGAAAATTCCAAGTAATATTTTTTCTCCTCTAACCTCTCCTTTTTTTCCCACTTGTCAAATGTTTATTGGGACCTAGGAGGTAGGCCTACGGCATGATTTGGAGAACAATCAAAAAGATTTTCTCTCTAACTTATTCGAGCTCTCAAAACCTCAGAACTCCCCTCTTATCCATTTGGAAGGTCTATGAGAGACCCTCTCCATGGATTCCAATCCTCCTGATCCACATCTCCCTCCTCTAGGGAAGGTGCCTAGAGACACCTATTTTTCTTGAAGGATCCCCCTCATTTGAGACTTCTAAATACAATCTCAAACATTGTAATAGAGGACATGGGTTCTTTGAAGGAGGCACAGAGGGAGGACTTGGTCAGGTGGATGAAAAAAATCCCAAGATAAATTAGAGAGGTAGAAAATCATACTTATCCATAGTTCAAAAACAAGTAAATTCAGAAATTAGAAGTGGTTGATATTAGTCATTAATTGAGACCCTTAAAGCATATGCCCCTAAAAAAAGTGAAAAATATTTTTTCCTAACCTTGAATTACAGAGCGATAGTCAATCTATCAAATTTGACTTTAAAAAAGTTGATTGAAACACATATATATATATATATATATATAATTATACATTTTTTTATTTAATAACATTAAATTTTTTTATGAATATAAAAATGATTTTTAAATTCTATTTTTTTTTTTTCATAAATAATATGTGATATGTAATCATTCACATATATATGAGAGATGCTCGCTATATTAATTTTATTATATAGCGAATCATAAATAATATGTATGATATATTTGACCACTTAATATTATTAAATAATATTTATAAGTATTAAAAAATAAATAATATTTATTTTTTAAATTTTTTCATTTGGTATAATGAATTATAAATAATATTTATGTGACATATTAACCACTTAATAATATTAAAAAAAGGTATTGTTTAATTGTTGTTGGAATTTGATGATATAAATAAATATGAAATCACAATTTTTATTTATTTAAATTGTATTTTTGAATGCAAAAATAAATTTAGCATGCTAAAAAACTCTTAGAGCATTCACATTATACAAGAATAATCACTTAAATCTACAGATCCAACAATTTCTCACTAGATTTTAAACAAATATCCCCAAAAACATTAAAAAAAAAAACATTTATAAATTTTAAAATTTTAATTTTAAAAGTTACCATTCTACATTATCGAAGAGGTAGGTTAAAAAAATTCCCAAATCTACTATCATGAATTTACCTCTTCATTTATTCACGAATCTTTCTTGTTGTCGTTCTCACATGTTGGGATGAAGTTCTCTAGTACATTCTAGAGAATTCGACGTGTATTAATCTTTACATATTTAATGTCACCTTCCCTTTGGTATACTCATTCCCACGCTTTCTTCAATTCACTTTGATGTCTTTCATAGTTTTTTCTCATTTCAATGCTGCCTCATCCTTCGATGCTATTCATATTTAAATCTTTTATTGACCTTTATTGGTTGAGGTTACTTTATGAGTTAAGAACAATATATGGGTTGTTAAAGAAAATCTGAGATTAGATTTCAAATTCTAGAATAGATTAATTTATATTTCATAACCATCTTTTTTATATTTAAATATCATTTTTTAATTTCATGAAGTAATATGTTTGAAAATCTCTTTCAAGGTACAAGTTAATTTTGATATTCCTTTATTTGAAGGTCAGATAGAGGTAGATGCTCTAGAAAAATGGTTGAATCTGTTAGAAGGTTATTATTTTGTCCGAAAAAAATTCGACAGTGGAAAAATCACATTTGCGCTCCTTAAATCCCTTCCCCATGTCAGAGCTTGGTGGGAAGGTTATTGGGAGAAGTACATCGAGAATGAATCTACACTATTTGGGCGAGTACCCACTTGGGTGACCTTTGTAGATGCCCTAAAGGAGGAGTTATACCATGTCAGAAACTATGATGACCAATACATGAGATGGACAACTTTGTGTCAGAAAAGAGACCAAACAGTGTCGAAGTACACCAACATTTTTCATACCTTACACTCAAAGTTTGGTATCAAAGACTCTGAGAAACACCTAGTTTTGAGGTACCGCAGTGGTCTACACAGGTACATCCAAACAAAGATGGATTTCTTGGACATATCCTCATCAAGAGTTGCTTATCGATATGCAGTCAAAATTGAGTAGAAATTCAAGCAACATAGTAAGCGGGAGAAGCATGGACAAAGCAAGGAAGGTCAACCTCAAGAGATCCAGTCCCAGATGCATGCAAAGAAGGGCAATGGGAAGTCTAAGAAAGACACTGGAAAGTGGTGTGAGTTCCACAACAGCCCTTGGCACAACACTAATGAATGTCACTCAATACAGTCATTGGTGGTCGAGCTCAAAGACAAAGAGTCGAACCCCGACTTGGACCCTGATTCAAAAAATAATAAAAGGAGATAGATCATTGATACAGAACCCACTGCTACTGTCGCAACTGCAACAATCCAACTAGAAAATGATCATGAGGAGGGGGAGCGACTCTTCCATTCATAGATGTGGGTGAAGGGGACCCCACTACATTTTATTGTTGATAGTGGAAGCCAAAAGAACATCATCTCATCAGAGGTTGTCAAGCAGTTGGATTTGCCAACAACACCACACCCGCATCCATACAACATCGAGTGGCTTCACCAAGGTCAAGATCTTCGTGTCAGTCAACAATGTCGCCTATCCTATGACATCAAGCCCTTCAAGGATGAGGTATCGTGTGATGTTTCCCCACTGGAAGTCTTTGATTTTCTATTTGGCCATCCATATATGTGGAGGCGTCATGTTATTTATGAGTCTCAACCTTGTAGCTTCATTGTTACTCTGGAGGGTCAGTTATACCAAATACCAGAGGTAGTTTCGACTATTGCCCCACCAAAACAATTCCATAAAGGAATCTCTCATACTGCAAAGTTTAGCCTCTTCACAATCTGATTAGAAGGTGAACATAAGGACACTGCAACCATTGCAGCCTCAACCCAAGACCTTTCTATCTAGCAAAAGAAGATCGTCAATATTGTAGACAAGTACCAAGATGTTCTTGCTACACCTACGGGGGTGCCTCCACACTGCCCAGTCAAGCAAGGTTATAATATAACCATTCATACTCTTCATGTTGCATCTTCATCAACAGAGTCCTCCCACACTTAGGTAGATCATGCAGTTAGATTGGTTGAATGGATCCGACCCCTCCAACAACAGGTTCATGACATGCTTCAACAAGCTAAGCAGGACAACTTCTTCAGCAAGGAAAGCATTGCACCAAGCTTCAAATTTAGCAGAAGTCTCCTCGTCTTGCAAGGGAAATTGACGTAATGAGGACCATTGCTTCCTAAGGGGGGAAGAATGATCCATATGGATCTCAGTGGCCATCCACCTCTTCCACCGAATCAACATTTTGAGCCTATGGTTTTGATAAACCATGGTGTTCACTCTTTTGATGGGGAATGGAATGCAATGTCATCTTCATAATTACAGGCATCATTTAATGATTTCCTAATGGTCTTATGTACATGCCTACAACATAGCGTTAATGCATTGGATCCCATTAGAACTCCACAGTTAAGCATGCTTAGGCTAGAGTAGTACTAGGATGGGTGACCACCCGGGAAGTCCTACTATTTTACATGCCTATGACATTTTATAAACTTAGTCCAATTTATCCCACATGCATCATGGGGATTGTTCTTCTCTCACTCTCTCATATATAATTGAGGTGAACGAGGCCCTTTAAGCATGGAATGGAGTGTGATGTAAAGCTTGTTGTGAATGAAACGTAGCCAACATCTATATAAACCTGAATACACTATAATTTTTATATCAAGAGAATAAATCACAAGAAAGTGTTTCTCCCTATTACCATAATGTTTAATTATTTAATTATTAATATAAATTTTAATTATTTAAATATTTACAATGTAAATATACTTGTTATTGATCCGTTTTTAACTTTTTCACCTCATATGAATAATTTGAATCAAAGGGCTCATCAATCACCTCATATGAATAATTTGAATCAAAGATTTCATCAATCAAGATTGTTCATAACATATGCGTGCAATTCATTGTGGTCCTTACCACAATGACCTTTACCAAGTAGAATATGATATGCATTCACTTCAATGAACTTTGGTCATGTATTTCAAGAAATCCCTGAAATTGAATAATTTATAACCAAACATATTCTTTGAGAAGTTGAATAAATATAGTAAGATGGAATTAATCATGCTTGATTAATATTTTATGTGAGTTTCCAATCCTTTCATCCACTTCTGGAGATATTTTCTTGGTAGGATTTTTAGTGGGATAATTGATATCCAAAATCTCTGCAATATCCTGCAAACTCCACCCTACTTTTCTCAAAGATTTTTCCATCGAATTTGCTTTCAATAGTAGGACTTGTAAAATTATCTTATTGTCCAAATGTATATCTTCAGTGTCTGATAAAGGACAGGATGTGATGAGGACTTACTAGGTCCAATCCCACAATACAAAGTTCTTCAATAACTCTATTGACAACTTCTCGAACTCTAGCTACTCTTGATTCTTTGATTGGGCCCAAAAATCCTTTCGTGACAGAGTCCTAGACACTCTGTTGTGCACCAATGAACATGGTACTTATCTTAAGTTCCTTTCTCTTCCTCACAACCAACGCTATAACCTTATGCTAAGGCACTACGTCGTCGGCTCCTTCATTCTTCGGCATCCAATCCTCTATGGTCATGTAATCAAGAGCTATGATTGTGGGCTTCTTTGCGAGGGGCTAGCACTTGGTTAGAAAACTGAGGCAAGGGGCGACCGCAACCCACATATGTCAACATGCATCCTCTGAATTGGTCCATGATACAAAATTACGGGAAGGTGCCTCCCTTTAAACCTTCGATTAAGTTTACCATGCACAATTTATAACATTCATTGATATTTCCTTTACATCAATGGTCGGATCGACGATTATACTACTTTTTCCCATTTGTGACTTTAAATCTGGATCATTGATCTTACCAAATGATCAACGATCAATGATCATGCTTTCTCCTCCATTTCAACGACGAATAAAACGGGCCAACAGGTATCGGAGTGTTGGGGTACCAAAACAACTTGCAGTCTACAACTACACTACTGGCCCAAGGAGCTAGTATTTTGACATGACAGGGAAACTAATATGAAACCATTTATGTGGAACTATGATCCCAAAATAATCAGGATGTCAGGATATCAGAATTCGAATATACTTGGCACTTGACTTAATAACCGTCGAGTTGATAGGTCAGTAGATCAGAAGGTCGAGGTATTTGGTTATGGGAAACCCTTTGAAAATTATTCAACGATTGTCCCACATCAGTAGTCTGAAGGGTTGGAATCTAATGATGGAACCGTGGTACCAGAGTATCAGGAAATTGAGTTTTGAGACACTGAGGACTTTCCACTTACGTTACTTTGATAATGTGTCGGGGGCCCGGTAGGTAGGTCTTTGGCGATCCTGATGAGCAACTATGGGTCGTTGATCTGACAAGGCTCCATCTTGGATTTGATCTTGATCGTTGTACATGTCGATACACAATCTAATGATGCAAATTAAAGCTATATCACTAGTACCAAACATATCATAGGCAGAATTCAATTTCTCAAGCAAAACAAAATGCAATAGCACACAAATATGAGTTTTCCGATTTTATTAAAAAGAATAGAATAACACAATGATTTTGGCTATGTTCATCTTTGGGTCTCTCAGACCTCAGTACAATGCACACTCTCAATCTCACCACACTCTACTCTCCATTATAGAAAAGCTCAATATATTCTTAGATCTCTCGGGTAGCTCTCAAAACAAACTTATCCCGAGCTATCTCAACAAACTCTAAATCTACCAATTTTGTTCCTAAATCCTAGCAATAGACTCGACTCCTATTAAAACTAATAAAACGAGGATAAATTCTAGAGGTATCTAGTACAATTTATTACAAATAGAAACAAAATAAAAACATTAGGAAACCAACTTCCTTAGTAAAGTTTATGACCACTAGGGTCAATCTCAAATAGACTAGTTGATACCCTACATCAGACTCCCAAAGAAAAAAATGTTCATGGACT
The DNA here is from genome assembly GCA_000966675.3 of Picea glauca. Classification (NCBI taxonomy): domain Eukaryota; kingdom Viridiplantae; phylum Streptophyta; class Pinopsida; order Pinales; family Pinaceae; genus Picea; species Picea glauca. The sequence goes on from JZKD02S1625353.1 coordinate 549,484, forward strand.
CGTGCCCATGAGGTCTTGAACTGTATTGCCATGCTTCTGGATCTTTGTAGCATTCATCCAAGTTGAATCTTCTATTGGAAGATCTTTCCCTTTCACCAAGTATTCATAATAGTCTTGCTTTATGGTTTTCTTGACAATATTTTGATCAAGAATCTTTTCCATCTACAGTTGTTTTTGATGTAGGTAACTACTTCATCCATTGAACTAGTTCAACCTTCCCTTGATCATCCTCATCCTGTGCTTCAGGTTGTTTGTAACGATATAGATCTACAACATTAAATATTAGTTAAATTCCAATATCAAGTGGTAACTCAATTTCATAGACATTAGATGAATACAGGGTCCTATCTTCTTCAATTTCAATTTATTATACTCATTTGTTGGGAATCTCTCTTTCCTCAAATATGCTAAAACCTTATCTCCAACTTCAAAAATAACTTCTCTTCTCTTCAATTCTACTCTCTACTTGTACCTCTGATTGTTGTATTGTAGTTGTCCCTTGACCCGTTCATGCAACATTTGCATTGTTGTAGAAAAATCCTCTGCATCGACACTCCTCATTTCAACTTTTCCCAAATCTCTAAGCTCAGAAATACCTCTTGGGTGCATACCATACACCATTTGAAATTGAAATTTCTTTGTGCTTATGTTAGGTGAGTCATTATAAGCAAACTCAACCTGTGCAAGAATTTGATCTCACTGGCTTCTGTGCCCACTTACCAAACTCCTTAGTAAGTTTCCCAAGCTCCTATTCACCACTTTTGTTTGTCCATCAGTTTGTGGGTGATAGGATGAGCTAAATATGAGGTTTTTTCCAATTTTATTCCACAAGATTCTCCATAAATGTCCAACAAATTTAGTGTCTCTATCTGAAACTATATTTTTGGGAAATCCATGCAATCTAACAATTTCTATGGAAAACAAATTACAAATATGGGTTACATCACTGGTCTTATGATCCAGGTGGATATCGATGACCACCCACCTTTTCCGACTGGCTCAAAACAATTTTCTAGCAATTTTGGCAATTTACTATTTTTAGCAGGTTTTAACTTCCAAGGCCATTTTGAGGGCCTAAATGAAGGTTTTTCGAGATAGAGGTTCTCAATTATAGATAAAGGCATCATTGAGCCCCCAAAATGAATATCTTCGATGATACCTTTCCAATGAGCTATCATACGCCTAAAACGGAGATCGCATGCAAAAGTTACGACCACTGGAAGTTGATGTACTCACTTACCCAAATGGGGCCCACATGACTTTTGGTGCTTCATCTCCTAGGGTTAGGTTTTTGGATGTCTAGGGTTTTGGCATTCCTATTTATTATAAAAATACCTTCAGAGCCTCATTGTAATCATCTTCGTGCGAATGCGAGTAGTCGTCACATCTCTTCTCAGAGATAAGCTGCCTCCATTCCAGCGAGTCTTTCACTCTGTATTTTTTACAGTCTCTGTACATTTATTTCATTAATAGAAATCGTGTATTATTGTATATCTGTGTTTATGGTTGCATCTCTGATACATTTATGTTATATTATTGAATATCTGCAATATCTCTGTGCATTTCTTTATTATATCTCCGATCTCATTTCGTGCCGAAAATAATTCGGATCATCTTATAACAACGTACAAAATGTTCCATATTTGAGAATCTATCAACAATTAAAAATATTGAATCATTTCCCCTTTGAGTCTTTGGTAGAATAAAAAAAAAATCCATGCTTATGGCATCCCATGGCCTACTTGGTATTGGCAATGGTTGATATAAACTTGTGTTTTGTTGCTTCCCTTTGGCATACTGACATATTTTGCATCTTTCCACCAATTTCTTAACATTAGATCTCACACCTGGCCAATAATAAGAATAACTTAACTGAGCATAAGTTTTATCTTGTCTAAAGTGACTAGCCAATCCCCCACTGTGCTTCTCCTTCAATAGGTTACCCCTCATTGAGAATTTTGGAATGCACAATTGACTCCCTTTAAACAACAATCCTTTCTAGATCATATACTCCAACCAAGGACTTCTATCTTTGATCACCATATTCTCGCATGCTTCATAAGCTTCCTTGAAATCTGAGTCTCCTTTGTACTTAGTTGTAATTTGCAAATCATGATTGTCAATATAAAAAATAAATTCTTTAGGCACCGAATAATGCCTCCATTTCTTCAAAGCTTGGATCACTGCATAGAACTCTTTGTCATAGGTTGAGTATTTATGCTTAACATCATTTAAATTCTCACTGAAATAAGAAATGGGATTATCATCTTGACTTAGAACAACACCAATAGCCATTCCACTTGCATCACATTTGACTTGAAAAAGTTTATGAAAATCCGGAAGAACTAAGACAAGTTGTTTAATGATATTTTATTTCAACAACTTGAACCCTTTTTCAGCTTATGTTGTCCACTTAAATGGTTAATGCTCCTTCCTAATGGTCTCAACTATGTGAGCACATATTCTACTAAAATATGATGAATTTTTTTGTAGAAACTTGCTAATCCATGAAAAATTCTTACCTCATAAATATTTCTTGGAGAAGACCACTCCTTGATAGATTTCACCTTCTCTGGATCCATATTCAACCCATCTTGAGAGATGACAAAGCCAAAATAGACTAACTATGTCTTCACGATGGAACATTTCTTCAAATTTATCAAAAGCTTATCCTGCTGCAGCTTTCTCAGTACCATCTTCATAAACCTTAAATGTTCTTCCTTTGTTCTACTGTAGACAAGAAAATCATCTAGATATACAATTACAAATTTTCCAATAAATTCTTTGAGGACCTCATTCATGAATCTCATGAATGTACTAGGTGCATTTGTCAAGCCATTCATACAAAACATCATTGGTTTTAAAGGTTGTCTTCCACTCATCTCCCTCTCTCATCCTAATTTGATGATATCCACTTTTTAAGTCTATTTTTGAGAAATAATTTGCACCACTTAAACAATCCATCAAACCATCCATCTGAGGTAAAGGAAATTTATACCTTATTGTGATCTTGTTTATAGCTCTAGAGTCTATACACATTCTCTAGCTCCCATCCTTCTTTGGACTCAAAACAACAGGCACTGCACAAGGGCTTAATTTTTTTTTAATTTATTATTATTATTATTTTAATATTTTATTAATTTATAGTAATGTTTTATTATTATTTTAATGTGTTATGTTACATAAACATATCCCATACTTAATTATAAATGATATCTCGACACAATTATTATAATTAAAAATTTATTTTTATAATCTTTTTTATTTTATTTTTTGTTTGTTAATGTGGCCAAACCTGTTGGCATCGGGATTAACTTGTGGCTTGAGAAACCACGACTCAGGGGCATCTAAGCCATCAAAATCACCCGGGGATCGCACTTGGCCTGAGCCACACCAACCCTTAACATGGTTGGATTTTATGTCCCCACAGGTTTTGAACCGATGACTTTTCAACACGGAGTGGCTTAACAACACACTCCGTCACCGACTGTCCTACACCTCGGGGACAAAATTTGAAGGACATGGGGGTGGGCTTTGATCCACTTATGTGTGCACAAGTCACGATAGCATTTAATATGGTATCTCTGGGTCAACCACACGTTCGACCACTACCTCAAGGTGTCCCCATGGCTCCAGGTAAAGCCCTCACGAGAATTGAACCTTGCCCAACGGTGAAAAACTCCTCGCTTTCCACCATTGGATCCAACCCCTTTGGGTTGCTTTTTTATTATAAATATTTGAAAATTTATATATATATATATATATATATATATATATATATATATATATATAATTTGTAATTTATAATATTTCGTAAGTATCATTTTATATAATTCAAATTGATAATTTAAAACATTGTATTTAAATTTTTATTTAAAATATAATAGTTTTTCAAAAATCAAATTTAAAAAATAATAATTTTTAAAAATAATTTTTTCCTTTAAAATAGATAAATATATAAATTCTTAAATATTAAAAATCAAATTTATCAATTTAATTTCAAATCAATTTCAAAACTCATCCTCATAGTAACTCTAATGAATTTATTGTATAAATTCTTAAATATCAAAAATCAAATTTATCAATTTAATTTCAAAACTCATCCTCATAGTAACTCTAATGAATTTATTTATTGGATATTGTTATGTGTTAAATTTGTAAATAAGCATTTTGCGTTAAATTGGTAAATAAGCATTATGTACTAGAGCCTCGATTTCACTATCTTATAAAATTTATGTGATTTTGTAAAATAAATCATTTTGTTAATAGTAACTCTAATGAAATTATTGGATCTTGTTATGTGTTAAATTTGTAAATAAGCATTATGTACTAGAACTTCTATTTCACTATCTTATAAAATTTATAAAATTCATGTGATTTTGGAAAAGAAAAGGAGATAAGCAAATGTTTTTTTTAAATTAAATATCTTGTAAAATTTAAATAAAGAAAAGTCATGATAGATTTTATATTTTCTCTTTATTAATGTTTTTTTCTACATTTCACTGTCATTGAATTCAAACATAAACTCATTTAAAGTGTTATTTCAATTAACATGTTCTATTATTACATTATATTTTTAATCACAAATAAATAGTAAGTTTTCGCTTTTTATATTCACTTTCATGTTTTATTATAATTTTTTTTTTAATTTTTATTTTCATTTTCATATATATATATATATATATATATATATGGTTCATGCCTTTCAATGAGTAACATACTCAACAAAGAGTATATTATAGACTTATTAAGGGCATTACATGTTACTTAATGGGTAGGGAGGATAATAACCATTTCTCCCAACCACCCAAGTTACACTCAACAAAGAGTATACTATAGACTCATTAAGGGCATTACATGTTATTAATGGGTGGGGAGGATAACAACCATTCTTCCCAACCATCCAAGCTACATCCGATGGATTGTGGATGCAACACTAGAACTTCATGAAATATCATCCATCCTAGTACTACACTAACCCAAATAGACTTAACTACAAAGCAAACGTCTCTTCAAGAGGAAATAATAGCTCTAATGGAGTCCCAAATGCGATCAAATTTCTAAAAGAAGATGGCTCCTTGGTCCCGAAGTGAGTTGTTGAATGGATGAGAGTTGAGGAGGTCTTCCATAGATTCTTCATTCTGCTTACATAACATGCATTTACCAGGGCTTATGAATCCTTTTTTAAGGAGATGATCATAGGTGAGAATCTTCTTGTGTGTGACCTACTAGAGAAAGGTGGACACCTTGGACCATAGGTTCAATTTCCAAATCTTCTACTAAATGTCATCATTAGGGATATCCGAATAGTGGGATGCAAGGTGATATGCTTCCCATAGAGTAAAGAAACCAACAATATGGTAAGCCCATATGAGTTTGTCTTGCTAAGAGGAAAATTTTATTTTTCTATGATTGAGGTGCTCCATTAGAGAAGATAGGAGGGATCGATCCAAGAGGGGAATGAGATTAGGGTCTATGTGCTAAGAGTACCAATAAGAGCCCACCAAGGTTGGAGACCAATAATATTTAATGAGATGACCTTGGGTATCTTGTAGAGAAATTTTTAAAGGAATTAGCCTCTAATCTGTTAGAATAGTAGGAACTTACTGCCATGAATCCTCCGAGAAGAGAGATGAGTCTCCGTTTCGAATTCCCCAAAAGTTGTGAAGTTGGATAAGTTTTTTGTTTTTCCAAGTAGTGTTCTAGATGAGTGAATCAAAAGAAGCACCAGTCATATGTATTATCTTAGTAGGGATGATATGATCAATATATTTTTTCTTCCAGAGGCTTCTCCAAAGTTCTCCTTTGTTTTGTAGCCACCTCCACCAAATTTTTTCACCAAGAGATTGGTTGAGAATTTTAGGATCTCGGAGTCCTAGGCTTATTTTAACTTCGGAAAGCATAGGGTGTTCCAATCTACCAAGGCCCATTTTTTAGAAGCTTGAGATCCCTTCCATAGGAAGTTCCTTTGAAGGCCTCTGACAACTTTAAGAATGTGTTTGGGTGTAGCTAAGGTCAAGAAGAGATCAAGAGGAATCGCCTAGAGAACTGATTTTAGGAGAACCAAGCGACCAACAATATTGAGAGGAGATATTCCCATGAACTATTGCACACCCTAGAGGTGAGCAGAGGAGCCCCTAGATATTTGGATGGGAGGGAGATCCTGGAGAATCCCAAAATACGAGAGAGATGAAATTGAATTGATAAGGGAGTGTTGAAGAAGAAAATATGGGATTTAAGATTATTAATGGAGGTACCATAAGCTTCCATGAAATCATCAAGGAATTTTTTGAAAGCTCTAACCTCTCTAGCAAAGGGGACCCCCATCAACATGGTTTCATTAAAAAATTAGTTATGGGTTAAGGGATTAGCCGATTGATGGAGAGCCAAACCTTGGAGCTTGTGAGAATAAGTGGCCACCTTGAGGCTTCAACTTATCCCCTCATCCATAAGGATAAAAAATAAGGGGGAAAGGGGATATCATTGGAAAATACCACATGAGGGTCGAAAGGGAGAGGAAGGGGTTCCATTTATAAGAAGGGAAAGAAAGATAAGGAAATGAGAGCCATGAACCATCTAACTCTGTCCTAGTGAAACCCAAAATCCAAGAGGATTTCCTGGATGTATTTCCAATTGAGCTTATCAAAATCCTTGGACATGTCTAGCTTGATGAGCACGCTCATAGTTTTCTTTGTTTTTTAGAGTGTGGGAAACTTCATGGGAAAGATTGATGTTGTCCAAAATTTGGTGACCCTCAACATAGCCAGACTTCTCAGGGGAAATAAGGGTAGGAAAAAGGAGTTTAAGGCGAATGACAATGACTTTAGAAATGATCTTGTAGATGACATTACATAGGGTGATGGGACATAATTTGTTAGGATATGTCACCTTTTCTTCTTTAGGCACAAGAGTAATAAATGTGCCATTCAAAGCTGGGAGAAATCCAGATATCCTTTGGGATTCTTAAACCATATCCAAAACATTCATTTTTATTATTGGCTAACAATTATGGAAGAAGTATGATGTGAAGCCATTAGGGCCCAAAGCTTTTCCAACTGCTAAACTAAAATTGGTCACCTCAACCCGAGATAAGGAAATGGGCCTCATAAGTCTAGAATTTTATTCCATTGAGATTAGATTGGGGATATTTTGAGAGATGGAATGAATGGCAACAAAATGATCTAGCTGACATTCAGTCAATCGTTCCTGAAAGAAAGAGGTTAGCTCTTGCTCAATATCAAAATGAGAAGTGAGTTTGTTACCTTGTCCAGAGATAATATGAGTGATTCCATTGGATCATGGATCGATGGAAGAACTTACAGTTGTGCTCTCCTTCCTTGAGCCACTAAACCCTCGATTTTTGTTGCTAGAGTATTTCCTCTTGTTTTTTTTTCTTTTCAATTTGATCAACCAGAGTCCGTTCTAGTTGGGCAGGATCTGGTGATCATCCATGGGAGATAATTTGATGTTAAACCTCTTCCATTTAGGATTCTAGAAGTCATTGAGCCTGGAAAATATTCCCAAACACTATCTTGTTCCAAATATTGATACGTTTCTTTAGAATTTTGAGGTGTTGTTGAAAGTAGTACATGCGAGATCCATTGGTTACCTAGGCTTCCCCCCACTGGACCTTGACATTAATGACAAAATCGGGATGTGAGAGCCATAAGTTTTCAAACCGGAAGGGATTTTTACAAGGCTTGTTGAGGGTGTCAAGGGAGAGACAAATGGACTAGTAGTATGATCATGTTATAGGGAGGATGGTAGCTTCCATGTGGAATCCAGAGAGTATAAGAGATTCTGAAATTAAAAAATGATGAAGTTTGCAAGCAACTTGATGAGATCCTCCACGACAATTGTTCCAAGTATAAATTCCATTATTGGTCTCCAAATCAATAAGATGATGATCCTGGATGAATTCCTTGAAGGATAAATGCCCAGGATCTAGGCGTCTTTGATCCAGGTGGATATGGGTGGCCATCCACCTTTTTCGATTGGCTCAAAACAGTTTTATGACAAATTTGGCAATTTATTATTTTTAGCAGTTTTTAACTTTTGGGGCCATTTTGAGGGCCCAAATGAAGTTTTTTCAAGATTGAGGTTCTCAATGATAACTGAAGGCATGATTGAGCCCCCAAAATGAATCTCCTCGATGATACCTTTCCAACAAGCTATCATACACCTAAAACAGAGATAGCATGCAAAAGTTACGACCCCAGGAAGTTGATGTACTAACTTACCCAAACGGAGCCCACATGACTTTTGGCGCTTCATCTCCTAGGGTTAGGTTTTTGGATGTATAGGGTTTTTGGCATTCTTGTTTATTGTAAAAATGCCTTCAAAGCCTCATTGTAATCATCTTCTTGCAAATGTGAGTAGCCGTTACATCTCTTCTCAGAGATAAGCTACCACAATCCTAGCGAGTCTTTCACTCTGTATTTTTATAGTCTCTATACATTTCTTTCATTAATAGAAATTGTTTATTATTGTATATCTGTGTTTATGGTTTCATCTCTGATACATTTTTGTTATATTATTGAATATCTACGATATCTCTGTGCATTTCTTTATTATATCTTCGATCTCATTTTGTGCCGAAAATAATCCAGATCAGTGCCATCAGAGCAGGTTGTTCTTGATCGTTTTTTTAGTGCATGTCCCCGACGAGGTCCAAGTATAGAAATTTGGGTCTCAATATTGTCTCTCTTGAAGACAACCGCTCTTGCACACCCAATAAGCCCTCAATGGAGGAAGAAAAGAAAAACAACGGAGCAAACGATCCTATCAATCTGTTGCTTGAGCAAGCTCTTACGCAACAGAGGGACGAAATGATGGAGAATTTTAACCACATCCTTCAACACCTGTCGATAGAAACAGGCGCATCTTCATCAAGTGGCCACTTTGTAAGCACCTTGCCTTTCAAGGTACAAGTTAATTTTGATATTCCTGTATTTGAAGGACAGATAGATGCAGAAGCCCTAGAAAAATGGTTAACTCTGCTAGAAGGTTATTTCTTTGTTCACAATTTTTTTGACAAAGTAAAGATCACCTTCGCACTCCTTAAATCTTTCCCTCATGTCAAACATTGTTGGGAAACTTACTGGGAGCAAATTTCCACAGAGGAGTCTGGAATATATAGGGCTGAGCCCACTTGGGATTTTTTTGTGGATGCGGTAAAGGAACAATATTACCCTGTTGGAAACTATGAGGACCAATACATGAGATGGACCACACTGCGGCAAGAGAGGCGCCAAGCAGTTCCAGAGTTCACCAATACCTTCCATACCTTGCACACCAAGCTAGGTATCAAAGACTCTGAACGACATTTGGTTCTAAAATACTGTGGGGCTCTACACAGATACATCCAAACTGAAATGGATTTTCTGGACATCTCATCACTCGGTGTTGCTTATTGATATGTTGTTAAAATCAAGCAGAAATTTAAGCACCAGAATAAACGGGAGTTCGGGTCTGCAAATCTGCAACAACCAAAGTATGAAAAAGATGGCCATAGCAGACAGTCTCCCGAAAACTAGTCCAAGCCACATGAAAATAAGGGTCACAGGAAGACAAAAAAGGACACCGAAAAATGGTGCGATTTCCACAAAATCCCCTGGAACAACACTGATGAATGTCGTTCAAAACTGTCATTGGTGGCCAAGATCAAAGACAAGGAGCCGAACCCTGATTCTGAATCTGATTCTGAAAATATTGGTAAAGGACAAATCATTGACGTAGACCCCACTGCTATCGTTGCGACCACAACAATTCAACCAGAAGAACTAACAGATCCTGAAGAGGGGGAGTGATTTTTTCATTCACAGATGTGGGTGAAGGGTACCCCGTTGCATTTTATTGTTGATAGCAGAAGCCAGAAGAACCTCATCTCAACAGAGGTCATCAAACAATTGGGATTGTTGACAACACCACACCCGCAGCCATACAACATCGGGTGGCTTCGCCAAGGTCGATATGTTCATGTCAGCTAACAATGTCGATTGTCATATGACATCCAGCCCTTCAAGGATGAGGTAGTATGTGATGTTTCCCCACTAGATGTCTGTGATGTTCTCTTGGGCCAACCATATATGTGGAAGCGCCATGTTTTTTATGAGTCTCAACCCTGCAGTCTCATTGTTTCTCTGGGGGGTCATCTCTACAGAATACCAGAGGTATTTTCGACTACTGTTCCACCTAAAAAGTGTCGCACGGTAGTATCTCATACTGAAAAATTCAGCTTCTTCACAATATGTTCAAAAGGGGAACAAAAGGACACTGCAACCACTACAGCTTCGCCCCAAGCACCTTCTATCCAACAGAAGCAGGTCGACAAGGTTGCAACAAAGCACAAATATTCCTTTTGGACATCGTTCTCTCATGTAGCCTGACTTGTTAAACAACCTCAACCTCAATAGGTTCGTGATAGACTTCCACAAACTGAGCAGCGCAACGTCTCTAGCAAGGTAAGCAACTCACCAAGATGTAGATTCAACAAACGCTTTTCCCTCTCCCCCGAAAACTCAACACAATGGAGACCATTGCTTCCTAAGGAGGGAGGATTGATCTAGGTGGATATGGGTTGCCACCCACCTTTTTCGATTAGCTTAAAATAGTTTTCTGACAAATTTGGCAATTTACTATTTTTAGCAGTTTTTAACTTCCGGGGCCATTTTGAAGGCCCAAATGAAGGTTTTTCGAGATTGAGGTTCTCAATGATAGCCAAAGGAATGATTTTGTCCCCAAAATGAATCTCCTTGACGATACCTTTCCAACGAGCTATCATACGTCTAAAACAAATATCACATGCAAAAGTTACGACCCCGAGAAGTCGATGTACTAACTTACCCAAACGGGGCCCACATGACTTTTGGCGCTTCATCTCCTAGGGTTAGGTTTTTGGATGTCTAGGGTTTTTGGCATTCCTGTTTATTGTAAAAATTCCTTCAGAGCCTCATTGTAATCATCTTCTTGTGAATGCGAGTAGCCGTCACATCTCTTCTCAGAGATAAGCTGCCACAATTCTAGCGAGTCTTTCACTCTGTATTTTTACAGTCTCTGTACATTTATTTCATTAATAGAAATCGTTTATTACTATATATCTTTGTTTATGGTTTCATATCTGATACATTTATGTTTTATTATTGACTATCTACGATATCTCTATGCATTTCTTTATTATATTTCCGATCTCATTTCGTGCTGAAAATAATCCGGATCAGTGGTATCAAAGCATGTTGTCCTTGATCGTTTTTTTAGTGCATGTCCCCGATGAGGTCCGAGTATAGCAAGTTGGGTCTTGATCTTGTCTCTCTTGAAGACAATCGCTCTCGCACACCCAAGAAACCCTCAATGGAAGAAGAAAATAAAAACGACGGAGCAGATGATCCTATCAGTATGTTGCTTGAGAAAACTCTCACGCGACAAAGGGACGAAGTGATGGAAAATTTTTCCCACATACTTCAATGCCTGTCGATAGAAACAATAGCATATTCATCAAGTGACCACTTTGGAAGCACCTCGCCTTTCAAGGTACAAGTTAATTTTTATATTCCTGTATTTGAAGGACAGATAGATGTAGAAGCCCTAGAAAAATGATTAACTTTACTAGAAGGTTATTTCTTTGTTCACAATTTTTTCAACAAAGAAAAGATCACCTTCGCACTCCTTAAAGCTCTCCCTCATGTCAAACATTGGTGGGAAACTTACTGGGAGAAAAGTTCCACAGAGGAGTCTGGAATATATGGGGTCGAGCCCACTTGGGAGTTTTTTGTGGATGCGGTAAAGGAACGGTATTACCCTATTGGAAACTATAAGGACCAGTACATGAGATGGACCACAATATGGCAAGAGAGGGGCCAAGAAGTTCCAGAGTTCACCAATACCTTCCATACCTTGCACACCAAGATAGGTATCAAAGACTCCGAACGAAGTTTGGTTCTTAAACACTGTGGGGCTCTACACAGATACATCCAAACTGAAATGGATTTTCTGGACATCTCATCACTAGGTGCTACTTATCGATATGTTGTTAAAATTGAGCAGAAATTTAAGCACCAGAATAAACGAGAGTTCGGGTCTGAAAATCTGCAACAACCAAAGTATGACAAAGACATCCATAGCAGACAGTCTCTCGAAAACCAGTCCAAGCCACATGAAAATAAGGGTCATGGGAAGACAAAGAAGGACATCAGAAAATGGTGTGATTTCCACAAACGCCCCTGGCACAACACTGATGAATGTCGCTCAAAACAGTCATTGGTGGCCGAGATCAAAGACAAGGAGCCGAACCCTGATTCAGAATCTAATTCTGGAAATACTAGTAAAGGACAGATCATTGACGCAGACCCCATTTCTATTGTCGCGACCGCAGAATTCAACCAGATGAAATTACAGATCCTGAAGAGGTGAAGCACGTTTTTCATTCACATATGTGGGTGAAGGGGACCCCGCTACATTTTATTGTTGATAGCGGAAGCTAGAAGAACCTCATCTCAACAGAGGTTGTCAAACAATTGGGACTATTGACAACACCACACCCATAGCCATACAACATCGGGTGGCTTCACCAAGGTCAAGATCTTCGTGTCAAACAACAATGTCGATTTTCATACGACATCCAGCCATTCAAGGATGAGGTATTATGTGATGTTGCCCCACTAGATGTCTGTGATGTTCTCTTGGGCCAACCATATATGTGGAAGCACCATTCTATTTATGAGTCTCGACCCCACAGTGTCATTGTTTCTCTGGGGGGTCATCTCTACAGAGTACCAGAGGTAGTTTCGACTACTGTTCCTTCTAAAAAGTGTCGCAAGGTAGTATCTCATACTACAAAATTAAGCTTCTTCACAATCTGTTAAAAAGGGGAACAAAAGGACACTGTAACCACTACAGCTTCGCCCCAAGCACCTTCTATCCAATAGAAGTAGGTCGACAAGGTTGCAACAAAGCACAAAGATTCCTTCTGCACATCATCCTCTCATGTAGCTTGACTTGTTGAACAACCTCAACCTCAACAGGTTTATGACAAACTTCCACAAACTGAGCAACGCGACGTCTCCAACCAGGCAAGCAACTCACCAAGATGCAGATTCAACAAACGCTTTTCCCTCTCCTCCGGGAACTCAACGCAATGGAGACCATTGCTTCCTAAGGAGGGAGGATTGATCCAGGTGGATATGGGTGGCCAACCACCTTTTTCAACTGGCTCAAAACATTTTTCTGGCAAATTTGGCAATTTACTATTTTTAGCAGTTTTTAACTTCCGGGGCAATTTTGAGGGCCCAAATGAAGGTTTTTCGAGATCAAGGTTCTCAATGATATTCAAAGGAATGATTGAGACCCCAAAATGAATCTCCTCGATGATACCTTTCCAACGAGCTATCATATTCCTAAAACAAAGATCGTACGCAAAAGTTACGACCCCGGGAAGTTGATGTACTATCTTACCCAAACGGGGCCCACATGACTTTTGGCACTTCATCTCCTAGGATTAGGTTTTTGGATGTGTAGGGTTTTTGACATTCTTGTTTATTGTAAAAATTCCTTCAGAGCCTCATTGTAATCATCTTCTTGCAAATGTGAGTAGCCGTCACATCTCTTCTCAGAGATAAGCTGTCACAATTCTAGCGAGTCTTTCACTCTATATTTTTACAGTCTCTGTACATTTCTTTCATTAATAGAAATCACTTATTACTGTATATATGTGTTTATGGTTGCATCTCTAATACATTTATGTTATATTATTGAATATCTGTGATATCTCTGTGCATTTCTTTTTTATATCTCCGATCTCATTTCGTGCCGAAAATAATCTGGATCAGTGTTAGAACCCCTTTTTTCTACTCCAATGAAGTTATAATATTAAATTTTCCACCCATTAGCTAGAAATGAGGATGGATTAGATCATAAATGTGTTGCATCTTAAATTTATCCTCGAGTTGTTGTGGTCCATAAAAATTGGTAATGTACCCTATGGTTTCCTCACCCATAGATTGAAACTGAGATGAAATAATTTATTTAGTGGAGAAAAAATTCCAAACAAGAATCTTGTCTGGATTCCATAAGAACATTAGGCTTCCTACTGAACTAGTAGAATAAATAGCCATAGATCAACCTGTATTCCATATTTTGGAGAGAATTTGTCCAAGAACGATTCCTCAACATTTTTTTTCATGAAGAAGAACTATATCTAGTAACTATGATTGCAACTTGTTTCGTAAGAGTTTGTTCTTACTCTTACCATTCTGTCCTTGAATATTCCATGATACAAATTTCATTGGAAACTAAGATAGGGTTGGAAAGTATCCGTTATGAGAGCATTTTGTCTTGAATTAACCAAGATGTTGTCAATTTCTTGCGAGAGTTGAAGGTTGGATTTCTATCCTCTTATTTTTTCTTCCTTGTTTTTTTTTTTTCTATTTTGAATGCCAAGATTTGGGTTTGGAACATGGTGGCTCTAGAAGGCCCAAGGACTTATTTTTTTATTTATTTTTTGAAGGGTTGTGCATACTTGTTGAATATGCTATGGTGAAATGGACTACATATCCTGTTGATGGACAACATAGACAATGCTTTGTAGGTCAACATCTTCCAACTCCATGTCATCCAACTCTAGATCAAATGGGGAGGCTGAGGTTTTGGGATTTTAGGGGTCTTTAGGGTGAGTTGGAGGATACAACAATTTCCGACTTGTGGGGTTATTGGGAGCAAATATCTCCTCAATGATAGTGGTGGAGTCTTGGGGAAGGTTGCATAGGGCATCAAAGCTATTTTTTAGATCAAGGTTTTTGGAGGGTCCCGAGGAGCCTTGAGGGACATATTTTCAATTGGAACATCGACGAGAAAATATATTGGTAAATCCTTCCTCATCCATTTTTGGATTGGATTTGGATGGTTTTGGTGGATTCAACAAGGGGAAATCTGGGTAAAGGTGACCATGTTCATGGCAGCGGTGTCAACAAAAAGGATAAAGTCATAATCTAGGGGTTGGATCCATTCAACATCTTAGAAAGTTAGATAAATCAAGTCAATAATGGGAATGGATACATTCATATATATGAATATACATGCGTAAGCAATGTAACGACCTTGCTTGGTTGCTTCAAAGAATTTCACATAGGTGCCTAGGGTATTTCATATACCTGCTAGAATATGTTCCTCCCAATACTCTCTAGGAGGAGATTAAAGGCAGACCCATACAAGAGAAAAGGATAAGTCCTCCTTATAAGGATTGAAATTATACTTCCAGTACCAAAGGTGTAAACCTATAGAATGGAAAAAATAGAGTTCGTTCTCAAAGATTCACCCTCTTTCATAAGGGTTTTAAAAAATAAAAGTAAAGAATCATTTTGAGCCCAGTTTAAGTTAAAAATGATAGGTGGGTTTCTAATCAGATATGATCCAAGCTATTAGATCTCTCTCAGTTGGCCAAATACCCCCAAAATTACCGATTATTGTGTGATCCTTCATGTATTGCACATATCCACTGAGTCGGTTCGAACAAATCTCATATTTTGGCATTTATGCAACCTTTTGGATGCATTAACTTGGTTTCCACTTCGAGGTATCATATGGTGGTAGTTGTGAATCGATTATGGGTTCCTTGGGCAGGGGATCGGTGGATCTGATATTTCGATTTCTTGTAGAGGCTAGACTTGAAAGATCACATCCTAAAGGACCATGATTTGATCATGTGTTGTGTGGAGATGACGGGGGAGGGGGCCTTACACCCCTTGCGACGACATTCGTGAGAGCTCGAACCTGAGGCAGGAGTAAAGAAGTTCAAAACCTTAGTAGAGTGTGGTATTAACCACAATTACATCACACACCTCTGTGTGAATCATATACAGACAATACAATTATTAAAGCTTTAATATCTTAAACTTTAATGATATTTTAAAATTTTTATATGATCGATGAATATGATTGTTGTAATGTGAAAACTTAAGTGAGAAGGATAACAATTTTTTTTAATTCATTTAATAATGAGAAACAACATCTATAAATTAAATTCATAAAAAAAATTGAGACTCCACTTCCTATAATTTGAGATTCCACTTCCTCTAAATATTCATATTTAATTTCACCCTTAAACTTATTTGTGGATTTAACAAGAGATCAATGAGTCGTTTGAAATATATTAATTAATCAATTTTAATAAGTAACTAAATTAATTTAATAGGATTAGAAAAAAACACATTAAAAAAAGAGTGCTCAATGGGATTCTAAAAGAAAGAAAGTACACAAAACTTAGTTCAATGGGTCAGAGTAAATTTAGATTTGAAGTTGTAATTACCATGGTTTTCTTATGTTTTTCAAAGTACAATTAATACAAGGGCTCTATGTAAGGATGTATACAAGTAGATACTTCAAGAAACTTTGTTCCCTCCAGGATGATCCCCCTTTTAACTTTTTGTAATAGGAGGGTAGATAGGTTTATTAAGAACTTTGTTTTGATCTTGCTGAATTTTTCCCAACGATTCAACAAGTTCTTTTTAAATACAAACTATCCATTTTTCTTTAAAAAAATATATATCTTTCGTTTACAATATGTTATAGATATGATATAATAATGGAGTTTTAATCATGGATTTTTTATATAATTTTTTTTTTTTTATTTCAATGCATTGATTTCAATTACCATATATTTCATTAATTTTAATATTTATATAGTTTGTAGTAGATATAAAATATATAGATGTTATATATAGGATATAGTAATTGAGTTTTAATTATGGACTTTTTATATAAAAAAAAATTATTTCAATGCATTGATTTCAATTACAATATATTTCATTAATTTTAGTATTTATATAGCGTGTGGTAGGTATAAAATATATTTAAGACTAATTAAATAGTTACATTCATTTCAACAACATTATAATATAAAATAGGTAAGCCTTTCTCTATTGAGAGCATGATTATGACCAAATACTTAATGTATAAGAACAAGCTAAGTAACATGGAAGACAAGAGGCTTCCTAACATTGCTTCAAACTTGAGCGAAAACCATCTTCTGCTCAAGCAAGGATGGTGTAAGGATGCCCAGTCTTGACTAAACCATTGAGGAATAAAGGAAGTGATGATATTGTAAAATAATTATAATATTAAAAATATTATTACATCAAAATTTAAGGAGAAAATGTGGTGCAATAAAGAGTTAAAGGGAAAAATAAAATTAAGATATTATAAGGAGGTAATCAACCATATTCTAGAAGATAAGAATCATCTCTCTATTTCGACAAGTGTAAAGAAGAAATTTGAAAATAAACATTGTTAAAATAAGAGCAAATGGTCATGATCTCCATAGTGAAAGTGGGTGTTGGTCAATTCTCAAAATGTCATGGGATGAAAAAATTTGTCACCTTTGTGACATTAAGAGGGTTGAAGATGAAAAACACTTTCTCTTAGAATGTCCGACATATACCCAAATTAAATTTCAATTCAAAAGATTTGTCACACTACCAACCTTCATGACTTTTTAAATCAACAAAACTATGGTGATTTTGAAAAACTTTTCTTAATATTTTTCGAATACAAAAATAATTACATTCTTGATAAACCAATTCAATATTAATAAACATTAATCATCATCATTACAATACATTAATTTCAATAATAAAATAATCAAATAAAATAACATTAATAATAAAATAATACAAAATACTTTCAAAATATATCTTATAATGTTTCAACCTTTGATACAAAACAAATACGCAAAATATTTCTTATTCATTGCAGAAGCTTTTACATAGCAAATGTATAAAATATTTAATTCGTTGCCTTACTTGTGACACCTTTGCTGTAAAAAGCCTAAATCGTTAGGTCAAAAATAAAATAGTACAATGTTACCTAAAATGCTAGAGCCTTTTTTAAAGTAAAAAGAAGGTGATTATAAATAGAATTTACAATTACTAACTTGTAAATCATTGGCCCTTACATATCATGTCTACCTTTGACCAACTTTTGATGATAACTTGTTTTTATAAACGATCATCATTTTCCACTCCGGAAACGCTTCACCTTTAAAAGTCTTAATTTACGGTTCGCTTCAATAAAGCAACAACATGTCAACTAAAAACATTAGACCAAGGACCCAAATTGTACGTAATCATAATGAGATTCTCCTTCTCCAACATTAATGTTGTTTGTGTGTTTTGGTCTTTACAAGGTGTAATATTGATTGGGAATTATGCGATCTTGCCACTGAGAATGCATACAAGGTTGGAAAAGATTTTTTGAATTCTGCCACTGAGAAGGATCGGGATGGCATGAACCAGCCATTGATGGTGGTTCTTCATCTAGTGGGGAGTAGTATTAAGCTGGGTTAATGGCCCTTGGTAGTGCTTTTGTCGTTACTAGAGGTTTTTCTTCTAGTCAAGGGTTTTTCTGTGTCTAGCTCATTCTTTGGTGTGCCCGCGGATCTTGGGGGAACCTGCTCGTTTTTTGACCTTTGGTGTTATTAATCAGCTTTGGTGGTTTCGCTCTTTAGTTTGTGATACTTTAGTGCTACTGTAGAAGATGGAGTGGGGCTAGGCTGTTTTTTTAGTTCTGTTTTAGCGGTGGTTGTTAGAGTTTACTCCTTTTAGACTAGGTTTAGTGGCTCCAGCTATGGACGGAAGGATTTAAATTACTTTTCTAGGAAACTGAACCGAGTATTACTCCAATGTTTTAGTGTTTTACAGGTGGAGTACTTATGTGTAGCCAAGTTGCTGCTGACATAGATAAAAACGTCATGGCTCTGATGAGCGCAAAGGACGAGGCCACTTGGAGTCAGGTGGGTCTCTTTCATAAGGTGGATTCATTGGGGGGCACAGTGGGTTCTTTATTTCACCCATCACCTGTTCAGGTTACGAACTAGGATACACATGTAACGACTCTGTTTTCTGAACCGGGTTTAACTACTACACAATCCGAGGTTTCTTCCACTTTACCTGTAAACTTTGGCTCTGCATCTCTGAGCAAGTTTGCATCAATAGAAGGTTTACAAAGTTTTCAAGGTAGATAGTCTGCGGTTAAGGGTGGAGTCTCACTGGAGAACTTGCAACCTACACACTATTCACCGAACTCGACTGATGTTAGGAGGAAAGTCTGGAAGGCCAACATGAAGGCATGAAAAATGGTGTTGGGGGCGGATGTTGGGCTAGAGGAAACCTGTAGATTGGCACTATGTGGATTGGTAGGAAGATTTTCCTATTCCCTACAAAAGGAGCCTGTACAAACTTGGTTTGAGTCTCACTGGTTACCTCTGCTCGACTATTTGCCTGAGATCCTTTATTTGACAAAGGGGTGGTTGGGATTCATTTGTAGAACGCCTGAAGATGCATCCTTATTGTTGAGTAAGTTTTGGGTACTTGGTGGGAGTAGCCTCATGCTGAAAAGGTGGCGGGTGGCCTTTAATCCGATAACTGAACACTTTCAGTTTTTTCACCTCTAGGTTTTTCTATCGAGTTTACCTATGCACCTTTGGAATGAAGGGGCTCTTTGCGCAATTGGAGAGGCTTTAGGAAAGTTCATTATGCTTGACACTCAGAATCTGGAGAATTCTTGCAGAAAAGTTGGTAGGGTTTTAGTGGAGATGGATCTTCATGGAGAACTCCCTGAGGTTTTAGACATTGAATGGAGAGGCTGTCATCTTGCACAAAGGTTAGATTACCTTGGTGTACCATTTCGCTGCAGTCGATGTCGCTGCACTGGACAGTTGAGGTGTGACTGTACTGGAAAGGGGGCGAATGAATCATCAGAGGATACATGTCTTCAAAAAAATCCTCCTGACTATGTGACAGAGATGGACTCTTATGGAAACGAGGAGATACACTATGGTACAGAGTCTGTTAGCCAACCGGAGAATCTGCCTACTCTCTCGGGTAAGTTAAAAAAAATCTTTCCTGCTCTATTTTCTACTTTAACGCTTTGGGAGAGGGATGCCCTTGACAATTCTCGATGGCTATTATCATCTACTTCTTCAACTAAAGGGATATGGGAGGGAGACCCAGTGACTTGTGATCTGGTGTCTGTGGATGTTGGGAGTCCTAAAGAATGGACAACTCCCCCTTCATTAGCTACAAAGGAACTTCGGTTACTTGACCCTGTTTTACCTGCCTCGAACGCTCCTTGAGCTTCTCATACTACCTTACCTTTTCATAGCACTTGGTCATCGTATACAAAGGAGCTACCGTTACTTGACTCTATTTTACCTGCTTCGAACGATACACAATCCTCTCAGGCTACTTTACCCTTTCGTAGCTCTCGATCATTGGTTCTTTCCCGGTCACCCTCTCAGCCATAACTGATTGGTTCAGTTTTGGAACCTGGATATAGAGAACATGAGGAGGAGGAGTCTACTCTCCATGAGGTACTGGATTCACTGATCCCTTACATAAAGGACCAAAACTCTTCTATTAAGCTACCTACCTTCTTGGGTAAGGCACTCTATGAGCCGTCTAACGACCTGGGGGAAATTACTTCGCGGGATGCCTCCAAATTGAACAAAAAAGAGTTTGCCTGGTCAAGAGGACTGGGAATTGAACATTCCCCTATAAAGACATGCAACTCTCATAAAAAATTGGCAAAATCCTCCAGATCCGGTGATACTCTTCCCTCCTCCACTGATAGTGGGGCTCTTAGAGCAATGAAAGCCCTGGCTTGCTCAAAGTAATGTTATTACTCTCTCTAGACATAAGAGGGATTGGAGGCTCCCTAAAAAAAGCCTCATTTAGGAGAATTGTGGATCAGACTTTCCCTGGAATTATCTTTCTTTAGGAAACTTTGGTAAATGCCCAGAAAGCTCAGGATTTTATGCATGCTATTTGCCCGTCCTAGGTTTCATGTGTGGTAAACTCCTTGGGTACCTCGGGAGGATTGATAGCCTCTTGGGATCCTAGTCTTTTTAATCTGGTGCCCTTCCTTACTATCGATGGCATTTTGTTAACATGCAGGTGTATCAAAACACAAAAGGATTTGGCTCTGCTCAACGTTTATGGTCCGTGCACAGATAGGAAACTCTTCTAGAGATCAGTTGTAGATAGTGGTATTATGGACATAAAAAATTTGATGATTGCTGGCGATTTGAATTTTTTTTTTCTATGGCCAAGGTCTAAGGCGGTTCAGCAGTGTCAGGATCGTTTGCTGATTTTTACAGGGATCTTTTTATTTCAAAAAGGTTGATTGACATACAATCGACAAAATTGGTGCCCACTTGGCAGAATGGGCGAGTTGGTCTTGATGCAGTGGCCAAGAGACTGGACAGGTGTATTGTATCTGAAGACTTATTATCAACTATTGGCCTATATAGGTCTTGGGTTGAGTTTTCTTATATCTCGGACCATGCTCCAGTCCTCTTACAGCTAGAAATTTTGCCTATTTATAAGGCCTTCCCTTTCAAACTAAATGCACATTGGCTAAAAGACGACGACTTTGTGGCACTTGTGAATAAGATTTGGCAAGATCCTGTATTCCTATCAGAGGGTGGCAAACAAAAAAGATTGTTCTGGAAGCTAAAATTCCTAAAAACACAAACAAAAAGATGGTATAAAGATAAAGTGGCTAGAGACAAAGGTAATTTACTGAATTTAGAAGCCGATATCAAGGTGACTATTCTGAGATTGGTCGGAGATCCCAATAATATAGCAGATAGTAAATTTCTCGGGCAACTGGAATCTGAAAGAAATTTGATTTTAACTGGCATTGAAGAACAATGGAGACTTCGGAGCAGAGACACTTGGTTAGAGAGTGAGGATAATAACACAAATTTTTTCCATAACTATGCTAGTCATAGTAGGAATCATAAGCACATTTTGGAGATCACCGGTGTGAATGGTGAAAAAATCAGAGACCATGATCTCATAAATCAGGAAGCAATACATTATTTCAAGAATTTCTATATGGCTCCGACTGTCCAAAATACTCAATGCAAGATTATTGATATGTTTCCACATATGCTAAGTGTTGAGGAATCTGATGTGTTATATAACCCGGTAACTTTGGAGGAACTAAAGGCCGTTCTTTTTCTTTTCAATAAGGATAAGAGTCTGGGCCCGGACGGTTGGACTGTTGAGTTTTTTATTTTCTTTTTTGATCTTGTTGGAGAAGACCTTATGGCGATGGTGGAGGAATCAAGAAGATTGGGGTCTGTCTCGGGCTGCATAAATTCAACATTCCTTACTCTGATTCCAAAGACAAATAATCCATCAACTTTTGAAGACTTTCACCCGATATCTTTATGTAATCTTTGTTACAAAATGATATCAAAAATCATAGCAAACCACATAAAACTGATTTTATCAAGGTCTCTATCTACATAACATCTGGGCTTCCTACAGGGTAGAAGGATCTAAGATGCAATCAACACTGCACATGAGAGCATACACAACATTAAGAAGGAAAAGATTAAATCTCTCATTTTAAAATTGGACTTAAGGAAGGCTTATGATTGTACTGAATGGCCAGAACACTTAAGATTGACCTTAATCAAAGTGGGATTTGGGTTACAGATGACAGAGTGAATCATAGGATGCATAACTTCCTCTTCCTTCACAATTCTACTCAATGGCGAGGCAACATAGTTCTTCAGGAGCGGCAAGGGATTATGCCAAGGGTTCCCATTATCCCCTCTACTTTTTATTCTAGTTATGGAAGGCCTCGGTATCTTATTAAAAAATAGTTTTGATGAAGGAGCGCTCTCACGTATTAAAGTTTCAAGATTGATGAAAATTCTCCACTTACTGTTTGTGGGCGATGTATTAATTATGTCAAAGGAAAATCTTCAAGAATGGAGGGATATAGTCTTTATTATCAACTTATTTTGTAAATCTTCGGGTCTTATGATCAATTCTTCAAAGACACCGGTCCACTTTGAAGGCCTCTCGGATACCGAACTTTTACCTTTCAAGGATTTTATGCCTTATAACTTCAGTGACCTTTCCATTGGCTTTCGTTATCCAGGTTATTACTTGAAGACTGGAGCTCACAGGGCAACAGATTGGGAATGGTTAGTGATCAAGATTTCGAAGAAGATAAACTCGTGGTGTTATAGATGGATCTCTTTAGGAGGTAGATATATCTTAATCAAATCAGTATTGGAAGGACAACCAATTTACTGGATGTCGATGGAGGCAATTCCTCGCTCGGTACTTTGCAAGATCAGGAAAATGATGTTCCATTTCCTTTGGAACGGTCATAATCACTCCCAACATTATCACCTCTGCAGATGGGATATTCTGTCTAGACCGAAGAAGTTTGGTGGGTGGGGGCTTCGTAATCTTGGTTTTTTCAACTTGGATTTGAATGCATATACTCCGTGGAGAGTGTTGACTTAGGAAGGTATTTGGCACAGAGTTATTCTGGAAAAATACTTACCAAATAGTACTATCATCAATTGGTTCCAATTGGAAAAACATATAAATCACTCACCTTCTAGAATGTGGTCTAATCGTATCCGATCTGTTCATGTATTAACTCATTGGCTCAGCTGGCGACCGAGTACCAATCAACTCATTTTGATTGGTAGAGATAGAGTTAGGATCCTAGGCTTAGGTGAACAAGCCTTTCTCTTGGATGATCTTATCACTCAGTTGAATCAATAGAGGATAGTGGTTTTAACACAAGCCTCGAAAACGCGTGATCCCACTTCCTTGGTAGAGCAGTGGTTAAACAGTGCGGATTTGAGACTATCTGGTACATTAGCTTTTGAATGGGACAGCTTTGTTAATGAACTTCAGGGAGCGGGTGTTTCACTATTTGATTATAAAGATACACTTCTATGGACGGGGGGTGATGCTTCTGGAAAAATCAGTGCGAAAAATATATATGCCGCGCTCATATCTACCCAAGATCTTCATAAGGGGAAGGGATGGAAGGTGAGTATTTGGAAATGGAAACTTCAATTGAAAATAAAACTATTCTTGTGGCTAGTGGATACAAACAGTATATTGAATTGGGACATCCTTCAAAAGAAGGGTCGGGAAGGCCCAGGTATGTGCATATTATGCAAAATTGGTACAAAAGACATTAATCACATGTTTCTACACTGTTTATTTACTCAAAATGTCTGGTCCATATTATCCCTGTTAATAAAAATCAAAAAATCGTGGATAGGTCCCACACTGTCTGACTGTCTAGAGGAGTGGGCGTAGGATAAAACAATTTCAAAAAATTTGGCAGCTTACACTGGTTGGTTTATTTGGCTGGAGAGAAATAAATCCATTTTTGAAGACAAACTTCCTTCAGTCCGGGCTGTGGTTTACAAGATCCTTGGCGCACATAACATAATCTTTTCTTCTCCAAAATTAAAAACCACTAAAAATTGCACTATTACTCAGATGGATGGTTACACCATGGCTTGTTTTGACGGAGCGTCCAGTTCAAGTGGTGGGATTTGCGGTGCTGGGGGCGTAATTAAACAACCAAATTCAAAGGTTCACATGTGGTTTTTAAATTGCAGGGCATGTACAAATACAAAGGCCGAGCTCATGGGTGTGTGGGTGACTCTATATCTTGCAAAGCAGTGGAATATTCAAAAGATTCAGATATTGGGGGATTCAAAAGTGGTGATTGAATGGTTAAATCATAGAGGAAAGCTTCAGGCTATTGACATTGAAGTTTGGAAGCTCAAAACAAAGGATCTGGCGACATATTTTTATAGAATCAACTTCCAACATTTTTTCTGGAAATTCAATAAAGAAGTTGACGATCTCTCCAAACAAGCGCTTCAGGCTCCAAAAGGAAGATTATCCTTCTTCGCTTGGGATAAGGGGACGGAAGGACCTTTATCTATCATAAATATATTCTAGGCTTCTTGGGTATTGCCAATTTTTGTTAGTATTTTGTAATGACTTTAGATCTTGCAGGCTATGACATTGTCATTATGTTATGATGGACTATCTGTGTGGTGCTGTAGTGACCCTTTTGGGATAGAAAGATAGAAGTGGATAGTCTGTTTTAGATCTATTTTTGATATGAACAATTTTTTGTAGTTGAAGGGATAACTATGATATCTTGGAAAAATATTTTTGCTATGTAAAAAATTATACTCTAATATAATTTGAGCAAAATTTCTATTGGAAAAAAAGGTGTAATTATTCCACAAGTAGAAAATCCTTGTGAGTGCTCACATTATGGAAAAAATGATTTTAAAACATTAGCCCATAAGAGGTCCAAAGTTCATCCTTCCAAACATAATTGTAAACAGGGAAGAAATTGCATTTGCTTTTAATTAATCCATTCGTTTATATTTTTTGTTCATATTATTTCCTACACGTCATGTCTTTGATTATGAAGGGATTTTTTTTTTTAAATGTGGGATATCTCATGAATATGGACATTTAGTATAGATTGTCCTCTCAAGCTCATCAAGAAAGTTTGGGTTTGGATGACTCCTCCACTTTCAGAGACTCTATCTTCTATTTATTAGGAAACAATTCAAGTTTAGCAATTTCAGGGTATTTTTCAAGAAGACAACTTATTTCCAAACATTTTAGCTAAGGACTCATTTCAGGAACAACAAGACCCTTCTTTAGGATTTCTTCATCAGTGAGATTCTATGAAAATTCCAAGAATTTTTCTCCTCTAACCTCTCCTATTTATTCCACTTGTCAAATTCTTATTAGGACCTAGGAGGTAGGCCTAAGGCATGATTTGAAGAACAATCAAAGGGATTTTCTCTCTAACTTATTCGAGCTCTCAAAACCTCATAACTCCTCTCTTATCCATTTGGAAGGTCTAGGAGAGACCCTCTCCATGGATTGCAAGCCCCCTGATCCACATCTCCCTCCTCCAAAGAAGCTGCCTACACCTATTTTTCTTGAAGGATCCCCCTCATTCGAGACTTCCAAATACAATCTCAAACATTGTAATAGAGGACAGGGGTTCTTTGAAGGAGGCAGAGGGAGGAATTGGCCATTTGGATGAAAAAAATCCCAAGATAGGTTAGAGAGGCAGAAAATCCTACTTAACCATAGCTCAGAAACAAGTGAATTTAGAAGTGGTTGATAATAGTCATTGACCGAGACCCTTAGAGCATATGCCCCTAAGAGAAGTGAAAAATAATTTTTTCTAACCTTAAATTGCATTGAAAATTTTAATTAAACACACATTAAATATATTTATGTTATATATTT